>PVJI01009617.1:0-64513 GCA_004026765.1 Micronycteris hirsuta
TGACTAACATGTATAGAAATTCTGATTCTAGCTTTCCTCTGACCTGATTTGTGCTATAAAAAGTAGAAAATGGTTGTGCTCTACTGTAGCATACATTTAAGCACAGAAAGCAAGTAAGTATTGAAGTGTGAGTAGCCAAAACCTCGACTTGATACTACTGTGCACTTTTTTTGTATTAGCCACATTGTCTTGGACAGAAAGCAGATACCAGCTTTCGCTCGCTCCATAAGGAAACTCTTTGATACTTGTTAATCATCTCTGTGATTGGAAACTACAGATGCTGGAAGAGGGGTGGATGAATATCATCTTAAAATGATCAATCCTTATCACAGATATCATCGACAAGACCCTTGAGTTCAAGGAGTGAAAGATTCCTTTGACTTTTGGTGCCTTTTCATGAGTGTGTATTGATCCTGTGTTGCGTTTTTCTATGACAGCTAAGTGGAAAATATTAGTACAGTTTTCATGACATTGAAGGCTATAAGTTTTTGACTGTGGTATGAGATAATCAACCATTCAACTGTATCCTTTTAGTTAAAAGCATATTTGTATACATTTAATAAATAAAAGAAAGTCTTTTTTATATTTGTTATTAGAATGGCTTAGATCAATCAACATAAAGGAAAATATAAATTAATTAAAACTATCTAAATCTTTAAAATACATGTAAAGACAAAATTAGTATATATACTGCAATCAAAAAAGTTATTTATCTTTAACTGAAAAATAGATTTCTACAAGAATTCAAAAATATGAAGAGAGGCTTAGGAACCTCCAGAACAACTTTAAAAGTTCCAACATCTGAATCATAGGGGTGCCAGAAGGAGAAGATGAAGAGCAAGAAATTGAAAACTTATTAGAACAAATATGAAGGAGAACTTCCCCAATCTGGCAAAGAAAATAGACTTTCAGGAAGTCCAGGAAGCTCAGAGAGTTCCAAAGAAGTTGGACCCAAGGAAGCACACACCAAGGCACATCATAATTAAGTTACCCAAGGTTAAAGATAAGGAGAGAATCTTAAAAGCAGCAAGAGAAAAGGAGACAGTTAACTACAAAAGAGTTCCCATTAGACTATCAGCTGATTTCTCAAAAGAAACTTTGCAGGCAAGAAGGGTCTGGAAAGAAATATTCAAAGCCATGAAAGGCAAGGACCTACACCCAAGATTATTCTATCCTGCAAAGCTATCATTTAGAATGGAAGGGCAGATAAAGTGCTTCCCAGATAAGGTCAACTTAAAGGAGTTCATCATCACCAAGCCCTTATTCTATGACATGTTAAAGGGACTTATCTAAGAAAAAGAAGATAAAAAATACGAAAAATAAAATGATAACAAACTCACAACTATCCACAACTGAATCTGAAACAAAAAGAAACTAAGCAAACAACTAGAACAGGAACTGAATCACAGAAATGGAGATCACATGGAGGGTTCTCAGCTGAGGGAATAGGAGGGGAAGAGAAGGGGAAAAGGTACAAGGAATAAGTAGCAAATGGTAGGTAAGAAATAGGGGAGGTTAAGAATAGAAAAAAATAAGCCCTGGCTGGTGTAGCTCGGTGGACTGAGCGCGGGTTGGGAAGCAGAGGGTCCCGATTCGATTCCCAGTCAGGGCACATGCCTGGGTTGCGGGCCAGGTCCCCGTGAGGGCCATGTGAGAGGCAACCACACATTGCTGTTTCTCTCCCTCTCTTTCTCCCTCCCTTCCCTTCTCTCTAAAAAATAAATAAATAAAATCTTAAAAAAAAAGAATAGAAAAAAATAGATTTCTAAATTTAAAAAAGTGAATCTAATTGAAATGTCCTAGTATTAACTATGTGAAATTATTCTATGTACCTCTGTACTTCTTCATGGAGAATTATGTCATCTTGCTATATTAAGAAACAAGATATTTATTTATAAATTTTAATAATAACATACATACACTTCACTTTTAGTAAATATCTTCCAGTGTACACTTGAGAAAACTTGGATAATTTTAAAAAGTATACTTGGCAGCTCAAAAGAGACTGAGTGCTAAAATGTATGTGCTATGGCTACTGTATTTCAGTAACTTGCTTAAGAAAAAGCTATTTCATTAAAGAATTTTTAAGAAGGAAAACATAGGAGAAACTTTAAAAAATATAAATTCGTTGGAGATTGAAATATCCGTAAGTATTATCAAAACAGAAATGAATTTATCTTTGCACTTTGAAACTAAGGCTAAAAGCTTGGTGAAAACCAACTTCCTCTTCAAAGATTTACAATTCTTCACTTTTTTTTCCATGGGAAGAGAAATGCTGAAATATCACTTTCCCTCTAAGAGTACAGTATTTGTGTTTTAGAGCCAAACCAAACTACAGCCATCTGGGAACTTGCCATTCCTCACCTTTCAATTTACTCACTGAGTTGAAATGATGACCCACGGCTCTTAAGTTTTGGCACTTCAATTTGCCTCATAGACTGTTGAATGAATGCCATTTGTTAGCCCACGTGATTTTTATCTGTGTTTATTATTTTTATTTTGTTTCCTATCAGTCTATCTCTTTACCCAACAATACATAAATACTTAACAATTATAATTCTTCTTTTTATCCATCTCAAGTCCTAGTGTGGTGCCAGTCACACAATATATATTAGTAGTTATCTATGAATTCAATAGAATATTTTAGCTTCCAAGTCTAATACAGAGTATTTAAAAATACTTTTCAAATTCTTTTTTTAAAATTTTATTGTTGTTCAATTACAGTTGTCTGTATTTGCCCCCCACCACTCCCCATCCCAGCCATCCCCATCTCCCTCCCTTGCTTCTACCCCCGGCTTTGTCCATGTGTCCTTTACAGTTGTTCCTGAAAACCCTTCCCCCTTTACCCCGCGTTGCCCCCTCCCACCTCCTCTCTGGTTACTGTCAGTTTGGTCTTAATTTCAATGTCTCTGGTTATATTTTGCTTGCTTGTTTGTTTTGTTGATTAAGTTCCACTTAAAGGTGAGATCATATGGTATTATATCACTGAAACTACACAGCAAACTATTGCAAAGATTTTCTGTGTCCTGGTGATATATGTTCTTTCCTCTTAGACAGTGATATACTTTGTGATATTATATAGCTTTCCTAACTGATTCTCAATTTTTTATGCTTTTGAAGTATCTTTTCTTTACCTTTCCCCTCACTGTTAGGCTTTATTAATAAAGCTTACTGCCCGGCTGGTGTAGCTCAGTGGATTGAGTGCGGGCTGGGAACCAGAGGGTCCCGGTTCAATTCCCAATTGGGGCACATGCCTGGGTTGTGGGCCAGGTCCCTAATGAGGGCCATGTGAGAGGCAATCATACATTGCTCTTTCTCCCTCCCTTCTCCTCTCTCTGAAAATAAATAAATAAAATCTTAAAAAATAAAATAAAATAAAACTTACTAACCTTGTTAGGAACTAACTCTCACTGCCACTTTGATTTTCCTTTCACATTTTTCTCTGAACTCTTTACCCAGACCCCAAATCTTTTCATTTTTGATAGTCTTTACTAGCCCTATTGCATTGTTCTTTTTTTTCATACATATGTATATTTTCTGTGTCAAGATAGTATCTTCAGGATCTAAGACCACTATAAAAAGATGTTTTGAGTTATACATTACAGGGTTTATCCTGCCATTTAGCATTATTGACTTTATTTATATTTTTAGATGGACAAACTATTTATTAACAGACAAGGCTTACAGATTTATTTCTTCTTGATGGTCTTGGCATGCTGGCCTGGAACACAAAGACCCCCAAAGTGGCACAGCGTTTTGTGGGTCTGAGTTTTCTTCAGCCTCTCCAGGTCTTCTCAGAGCTTGCTGTGTAGACCACGGGTCAGGATCTGGCTGTATTTTCCATCCTTCACATCCTTCTGTCTGCTCAACAACCAACAGTCACATCTTGTACTGGTGTGGACTCTGCGTAATGGTGATCACATGTTCCGCCTCAATAATTACGGTTTGAAATATTTACACATACATCTCAGAAATCGACAAAATAAGTAGATATGTGAAGGATCTATATAATTTATACACTTAAACCAATAAATGCATTAAAAACTCAACACTCAACAAAGAACAAATGTACATACTTTTAAATAACGCATGAGACATTTGCAAACATTTTTTATCTGTGGACTTTATCTAGGTCACAGATAAATATTAAATAAATTCCATGGAATTAACATCCTATCCAATATGCTATCTAACCAAAGCAAACAAAAAAATGTATAGTTTTAAAAAATAAATATTGAAAGTTCTAAAGCATATTGTTATCATTGGGTTAAAAAAATACAAGGGTGGTGATTAAATGGTTAGAACTGAACCACAGTGAAAAACAAACCAAAGCCCTGGCTGATGTGGCTCAGTGAACTGAGCACCAGCCTGAGAACCAAAGGGTCGCCAGTTCAATTCCCAGTCAGGCCATATGCCTGGGTTGCAGGAGAGGCAACCATACATTGATGTTTCTCTTCCTCTATTTCTCCCTCCCTTCCCCTCTGTCTAAAAATAAATGAATAAAATCTTTAAAAACACACAAGCCAAAAAAAAAAAACCCACCAAAAATTAAACAATACTAGCATAAGAAAATATTTTTAAAAAGTAAAAGCAACCAACAAAAGAAACAAGAAAAAGCAAATTATAAAGATAGAAGAAATGAAAAATGTAGAGAAAGAAATTTTAAAAAAAGAAGAAAAGAGACTTGGCAGGGCCCTGGTCCACCTTTTCATGAGTGCCTTTGGAGGTCAGGGTAAGGAGAATGGAGCTGCATGCTCCCTGACTGTTGAGGACCCTCTGTCTGCGTGGAGAATGGGGGGAGGCTGTTCCTGTGGCTCTGAACTTTGCCTATGTCTGTGAAGCAGAGTTTCCCAGCAAACTGGTGGCTGAGCACTTACTTGATCAGACCTCATCTCAGTCGAGAGAATGAGATGGCAATGAAGAAAAGCATGCTGCTGGACTCACAACGAGAGTGTAAAGAATTCTCGAATCTTCTCACACCACGACCAAACACTCAACAGGAACACACCTGCCCGCCGGGGTCTTGGAGGCAAACATTCAGAACTGCTTGTCTCACGTCAGCCTGCTTATCCACGGGCTTGGCAGCCCTGCCACCTGTGCCGCTGCTCCCGTCGTGCAGAACTACGTTAAGAGAAGCTTTGGTTATCATAGACAATCCTGCGCGAACCCGAGTCCAGCTGATTTCAGTGAGACGCTGAAGAAACGGGCAACTACGGGAAAATAGAACGGGCGGGAACAAAGGGCCCAAGAGTCGGAAGGAAACAAAAACAAAAAACCGATCCCCACCCCACACAGGAGGTGGGGGAACTCCTAGTATCTGGGAGACAAATTGAGCTTGTTACAGCGTTGCTATGAAAAAGGCCTCCCTTGATTTCCCGATGGTGACCTGCACTCTTGAATCGTTGGTGTTTCTCTGGCGCTGAACCTCTCCTTACCTCTAGACAAGTTATCGGATGGTGACAAACACTCGTTCTTTACTCACTTAGCTTACGTTTTACTGTTTTGAAGCCCATTCTTCCTGTTTCTGAAAGTGATGCTACAAGTTTTTGTACCTTTTAAATCCATTCCCTGGGCTAACAAAAACCCCACATGCTTAGCTGTTAAAATGTGAAACTGATTTGATTCAGATCAACAATAACTTTCACTTTTAAGGTAATCACGGGCTTTTTTGCCCACCAAATACTTACCTTAAAAATATATTTATCTAGCATCTGAATATGTATTTATCCGAAGCGTCTTCTTTATCAAATCCTACATACAGTAGGAGGCAGATTCTGTTTAGCAACTAATTAATAGGTGGTATTGGATTTAAAAAAAAAAACTTGTTCAAAAGAAGGTGAAGGGATTAAACAAATATATATATATGTTATATATATGTACATATATATGTTATATATATGTTATATATATGTATATATATATGTTATATATATATAAAACACATAGACACAGCAACAGTGTGATGATAGCCAGAGGAAAAGTGGGGGTGGGGGTAGGTGGAGGTGGGCAAAGGGAGGATAAATGAGGGCAAAAAAAGATTTTATTTTGGGTGATGGGCACACAACGCAGTGTGCAGATGACGTTTTATTGAGATGTACACTTGAAACCTGTATGGTCACCCCAATAAACTTAATAAAACAATGACAAAAAGGGGTCCTTCAGGTTTCACAAAACTTGTAGAAACAAAGGCTGATGATGATTTTGTTTTCTTTTTATTAAAACTTTGAATATTAACTCTTCAAATAGGAGATTCTTTGAAATGACTTGTTCCTTTAAGGTGCTGAGGCTTTATTTGCATATTTATTTCACATCTTCGTGATTTGAGAAAACTTAAAAAGAGTAGGCATCAAGTTTTTTGCTGCCTGTCATCCTGAATTCCCAGAGGAGGTACAGTTGTTTGGAGAAACAATGCTTTGAGTGTACGGATTTTAATTATGCATAATTTAATCAAATTTGTAAATATTAGTGAAAATTTTAATGACTTTTTGAGAAATAGGATTCCATTTTAATAACTTCTAAAGATGATGGGATCACCTAAAACATCCTTAGGTTTCATTCATATTGGCACGGGGTGTTAAGAATTAGGATCCTGGGCTCTGTTCTGTTTATTTTATTTTATTTTTTTGTTCTATTACAGTTGTCTGCATTTTCTCCTCACCACTACCCCTCACCCTATCTGAACCCACTTCCCTCCCTTGCTTCCACCCCCTTGGTTTTGTCTATGTGTCCTTTATAGTAGACATAGAAGGTCAGAATGGCCATCATAAACAAAGGAACAGACAAGTGTTGGAGGGGATGCAGAGAAAAGGGAACCCTGGTGCACTGTTGGTGGGAATGCAGACTGGTGAAGCCACTCTGGAAAACAGTATGGAATTTCCTCAGAAAACTAAAAATGGAACTGCCTTTTGACCCAGCAATTCCACTGCTGGGATTATACTCCAAGAGCCCTGAAACACCAATCCAAAAGAACCAATGAACCCCAATGTTCATAGCAGCACAATTTCCAATAGCCAAGTGCTGGAAGCAACTCAGGTACCCATCAGCAAATGAGTGGATCAAGAAACTATGGTACATTTACACACTGGGCTCTGTTCTTGATGCAAAAAGATTCTATTTAACTGAAGCTCTCTGTTTACAAAGCAATAACTATGTCTTATTTCCACTGGGCTGGTCCCAAACATGAGTATGCAGTACAGGGTACGGGGGTGCCATGCAGATTTGGAATTGAATTCTGTGCCTGTAAATGTTTTTTACAAATTGATTATTATATATACAAAACCTGTATAATAAAAAATACTCTTGAAAAAATACAAAAACAAAATAAGAAAACCAAAATATGTTTTTATTTTAAAGATCAACAAAATAGGCATTTGTTAATACTTATCATAAAAGAGAGATTGTAATCAATTAAAATACAGAATAAAAGTATAAATAACCAGACACAGTACATATGTAGATGATAAATGATAAATTTTAAATAAATATGAAAAACCATGCACTAAAATTTTTGAAAATATGATGAACTAAAGAAAAATTGAGAAAATAGTAATTTTTTAAAATTAACCATTATAGAATGTCCCAGCAACAAATAGTATTATATAGAATTCCAAAAACAGAAAATTATTTTCTTATACAACATTTTCCAGAGACTAGAAACATAAAAAAATCTGCTATGTACATTTTGTGATGCTAATATTATCTTGATTCCAAAACAAGAACAGATAGCACTAAAAAAGATTTGACCTATACTGTTCTTTGCTGACCTCTGGTCTAAACTTAAGAAAGTGATAGAAAAGTGTTTATAATACAGTTCAAACTGAAGCATGTGTCACGCCTGTGACCCTCCAATCATAAATACCGTAACAAACTGAGGAAATATTCTCCCAATATTCAAAAACTATTATCTGATTTAACAAAGAAGGTGCTTATGTCAGTGATAAATGAATGAGAAGTCAGCATACCTCTTTATTGTTTTACTTTTGTCTCACTAATTAACGTAAGAAAAAATATCAAACCAAAGTTGATGTTGGAACTACCCGGGGTTGCCCATTACAACTGCAGTTTGGCTTTTCACGCAAGAGTGCAGCCAAAACTGATGAAAGCCCTCTGTGAAAATCATTTGGCTATATGGAAATTCAATAAGAATGTTTTATATTTTATTATTCTTTTTTTAAAAGATTTTATTTATTTATTTTTAGACAGAAGGGAAGGGAGGGAGAAAGAGAGGGAGAGAAACATCCACGTGTGGTTGCCCCTCACGTGGCTCCCACCAGGGACCTGGCATGTAACCCAGGCATGTGCTCAGACTGTGAATCAAGTTCGCAGCCCTTTAGTTCGCAGCCTGTGCTCAATCCACCGAGCTACACCAGCCAGGACATATATTTTATTATTCTTCACAGTGTGTTACACATTTCTACATTAATAAAGTTTACTACGAATCAATGTGTATCAATAGATCTGTATATATACATGCATATATTTTGTAGAGAGCTGATTGTTAAACATTTGCCAGTAGACCAGTGTATGAAAGTCTCCTTCTAGCTTTTCCCCTTCATGTACACATTCAGTTAAAGTGAATACGTTCCCTTCGGTGAGTATTATCTTTCACTTTTCTCAACTCCCTGTGTCCAGGTTGCTCCTTCAACATAGAATGATTTCACGGTCTACTCCTACTTAGAGTTACCCTATACAATCTCTAAGATTTAGCTCACATTGACAAGTTTAAATTTCTACCTTATGTACCCATAGTTTTTATATTCCAAAATCAGTCAGAGTTCATTATATATCCCCTAATGCTTGATTAAAAGTTCTTTGAGGACACATGCTTTATCTCTTCCATTTTCACTCCTTATGTCATGTATAGTGTTTAATGCATTTACTGATGGAGTTGAAAAAGCATTGTGCAAATAAAATTGCTAGCGATATTTTTGTGAACCTTATTTCTTCCATATGGACTCCTTTTAGTAATATTGACCTATTCACTTTCTCATGAAACATACATGTAAGCACTTTTACATGTATCTTTTACATGCATTCATCTTCATGTGTGTGACTTGTCCTTGTTATTTCTCTAACTGAAAATTCCTTGTCTTAGTTTGTCCAGGCTGCTATAGCAAAATACCATAAACTAGATAGCTAATAAACAAAAGAAATTTATCTTCTATGATTCTGGAGGATAGAAAATCCAAGAAGAGGCACACGCATGATGTCATTTTGAAGAGGACCATCTTCCTGGTTCACAGCTGGTGCCTTCCCACCTTGTCCTCACACAGTGAAGGGACAGCAGGCTCTCTGAGGAATCCTGTTCATGAGAGGGCATCCCTCAGGACCTAACCAGCTCCTAGAGGTCCATATCACCTAGTGGATTAGGATGGTAACACTTACATTTTGGGAGGACACAAACATCAGATTGTAGCATTCATCTATTTTTCTCTTATCTGAATCCCACATTGAAAACCAAAGTTAGTTCCCCTCTCAAGCAGACAAATATTTCCGGAAAAAAGAGCCAACGGAGAGTTTCTTTGTCTGAACTTTAGTATGTTTTACTTCTCTGGTATTTTCGCTCAAAATGTATGTGTGAAAATTGCACCTCTCTAACTGGATGTAGGTTTCTTGAAGAAAGGAATTATTTCTTCCTCAGTTTCAGAAAGCAAAGACTACTTCCAAAGCACTCAAAATAGAGTCTCGCACTTACATGCTGAATATAATGTTTCATGACTGAACCCATTTTTCATAAGTCTCTGTATTCCCTACAGTGCTTAATGGTGCTGAACACATTGTCACTCAATAAATAGTTGTTGATTGATTGATATGTTAGTGAAACATAAAAACTGACAGTAGATGAAAATTAGACTAATATTTTATTGAAATGCCGTAAAACTATCCTCGGTTTCTAAGTATTTTAATGCTTTCAACTGTTTTTTCATCTTTTCATCACAGCCAAATTTTTATGCAATGTCATGAGGCTGTTGTTTGCTCAAATTTATAAGACCTTTAAAAATTCTTAGGCCCTGTAGCAGTGCCAGACTCTAGGAAATCTGCAGTCATTTATGATTAATGATCCTCTGTGTTTTGTGAAGGATTATTAAAAACAGAAGCCTATGACTTCACTCTTTCTGACAATGACTTTAAACACAGGGTCAGTCCTTCAATTTTAACATTGCTTGGTATGATTAAAACAAAGTAAAAACAATTGCATTGAGAGCTTCACCCAGATGTGACAAAATTGGAGACACAAGTTTTTAATTTGTTTCCTCCAATGAAACATCACCTCATTCACAGAATATTGATGATGAGCAAATGTTACCAAAGGGCCAATCTAGTCATCAGAAAAACATAGAGTTCAGGACTCTATCAGGCATCACATGGTCAATTCATAGAAGATGTCAACCAAAGACTTAAGAGCTGCTTGAGAGCTGACTCATAATAAATGCAGTTTAATATTTGCATTTCCCTCCAGATGAGCAATTGGAACAAGAGTTATCAAATTTAGAAAAAAGTATTTAAGATTCTATTAAAAATTCAGTAAGCAAGCACTGAACATTTCCTGAAAAAAAAAATTTGTATAAGGACCATTTTTATTCAATTACTTAAAAATAATAATCATATGCTTCAGCGAATAAAAATAGGGCCAACACAATAGTTTGCTTTTAAATGGAAACTTCGGACTCAAGAACACACATAATTTGCCCTCTATTATCTTCTTGTTTGCCTATAAATATCTATAGTTAAATATTTTATCTCTAATAGGTTATTTGATTGTAATTGTTGATTTTCTAAAAGAAATGTATGCTTTTACAAAATTAATTCAACTCTTCAACTCTGCTTACTGACAAAACTTTACAATCCACAGGAAACACAAACTAACTTTTTATAGAATTAGTACAGTCTTCCAAATGTACCATGGCACTGAATTCCATCTCTACTACCATCTTAAAAGCATTGTCTTATCGGGACAATATTCAGAGTTGCTGCGGGATGTGTAACTTTTTCCATGTTACAAGTACCTCACTGAGTGTTAGGCCACAGTCTGACCTTAAATTTGTATGAAAAATTAAGTGGAAGACCCAAGACTGAGTTGTGGTTTTTCTCAGTTTAATATGATTGCCCTGGAGTCTGGCAAGGGAAGGAAAAGCCAGCTGCTTGATAGGAATTGTCACTTTCCAGTCCTTCAGGGAGACGGCACTAAAAAGGATTTAGTCGGAGCCAGCTTTCAGCCAATCCTTCTTCCTGAAAATGTGATGACGTGAAGATAGACAGGCCTAACGAACGAAATAATCCAAAAAATGTCTTCCTCATTTTATTACTACAAGTTAACTCCTAGTTTTTATTTTTCGAAGAGCTCTACTTGCCCTCCTTGCTTCAAAGCAGTAAACTAGTGTGTCGAAGCCATATAGTTAAATTAAATGGTCCTGGGCCGTAAGGACAAAGGTCCTAGCATGTCATGACTTTGGTCCTCATGGTAACCCCAATTTAAGGTAATCAAACGAGATATTTGAAGAAAGAGCAGCCATTCATAAGTATGCAGTTTAAAACCTTCTTTTTGATTAAATTGAACACGATTTGTGAATTAGAGTGTGTTGTATACATGTGCTGAAATAAGGCTCTTTGCTGTTAATATCACAAAGGAAATGAGTTATAGGTTTTGTAATAAGACACCTTTTTCTTTAAGTGGTAAGAGTTATGGTGTTGTTTTCTACCAATGAAAAATAGTCCTTAACTTATGAATTCTGGTGGTTGTTTATTTTAATTATTTGACCAAGTCCTATATCCTTGCCTTCGGTATTTGACCATTTCCAAAATACTGTACATTTTAAATAAATCCAGTGTTCTGGGTGTGGATTTTTAAAACTGTTGGTTAAATTGAAATATACAAACAATTGGCTCAATGAGATTGTTGCTAGTATTTCTTTTTACATTTTGGGGGCAAAACCAGAAACAAGTATTAAAAATGTAAATCACCTTGCAGTATTTGAAAAGTCCTCATTGATACCTGAAGTGAATCAGCAACATTCTTTGTACCTCTCCCTCCACAAAGGGATTTGGCTTTAAAAATTTTCCTTAGGCACTCACAGCTTTCGTTCATCCATTCTTCCCTACATTTTTACTGAGCACCAATCACGATGACACATTACGCTAGGTCCTGAGGATGTAGCGGTAAGGAAGCCAACCTGGACCTGTTGTCATGAAGCCTCGTGTCCAGTGATGAGAAAGGGATCATAAATAAGTACATTAAAATATATTAGGAAATGATAAGCTTCCCCATGAAGGTGACTTTTTAGCTGGGATCTGAACGACGTGATGACACCAGTTACGTGACTAAAAAATTTCAAGCGGAGGATGCAGTGGCTCTGAAGGAAGAAACTTGGGTGTTTGAGGAACAGAAATAAAGGGACCCTTGGCTAGAACTTAGGGGGAGGAGGTATCAGAGAGGAAAGCCAGGCCAGATCACATAGTACCACACAGGTTAATGCAGGAATGCTGACTTTTCTTTAGCTGTGACGGAAAGTCCTTAGAAGATTTTTAAGGAGAGTAGTAATGATTTCATTTATGCTTTTAAAAAGATCTCTCCAGTAGTTGAGGATGTTTTCTAATCACTTTGCTGTAGGGTAGATTGCGTGAGACAACCCATACTAGGAGAGGGGTTTTTGTATATAGTGGGATTCTGAAAACATCAGTCTGTTTGTAATTATTTATTATGTATTTTTTTCTATTGATATTTATTAGTTTTAGACTGAGTTTATACTTTTAAAAATAGTTTGGGACTTTATGGCTATAAATTTTTAGTTACTATCTTATTTTCTAATTTTTATTTTTCAATTAAGGTTGACATTCAATATCATATTAGTTTCAAGTGTACATCATAGAGGTTAGACATTTATGTAACTTATGAAGTCATCATCCTGTTAAATCTAGACCCATTTGGCACCAGAAATACACAGTACAGTATCATTGACTATATTCCCTACGCGGCACTTTACATCCCTGTGACTATTTTGAAACTGCCAATTTGTACTTCTTAATCCCTTCACTTTTCTTACCCAGCTCCCCCAACCTCCCTCTCTTCTGTCAACCATTTGTATCTACGAGTCTGTTTCTGTTTGTTTGTTTGTTTGTTTGCTTTGGTCTTTAGGTTCCATATAGAGGTGAAATCATCTGCTGCTTGTCTTTCTCTGTCTGACATTTTGCTTAGCATAATACCTTCTAGGTCCATCCATGTTGTTGCAAGGGTCAGATTCCTTTTTTTTTTTTTTTTTTTTTTGTAGCTGAGTAATATTTATTGTATATACGTACCACATCTTTATTCATTCATCTATCAATGGACACTAAGGTTGCTTCCATATCTTGGCTATTGTAAATAATACTGCAATGAACATAGGAATGCATATATCTTTTCAAAGTAATATTTTGGATTTCTTCAGATAAATACCCAGAAGTGGAACTGCTAGGTCACAAGGTAGTTCTATCTTTATTTTTTTGAGGAAACTGCATACTGTTTTCACAGCAGCTGCACTAATTTACATTCCCACCAAAGTGCTTGAAGGTTTCCCTTTCTCCACATTTTGCCAGCACTTGTTGTTTGTTGATTTACTGATGATAGTCATTCTGACAGCTGTGAGGTGATATCTCATTGTGATTTTAATTTGCCTTTCTCTGATGATTAGTGATGTTGAGCATTTATTCATGCTTCTATTGGCCATCTATATGTCCTCTTTGGAGATATGTCCATTCAGGTACTCTGCCCACTTTTTGTTGGATTATTTTTTGGTGTTAAGTCATTCTCATTCACTTTGTTTTTAACTGACCTTTCATGTGTGCAATGAACCGTCTCTTGCCTCTGCTCCTTGAGATGCTGGTTTTTCTCTCTAGATCCTATTCTATGTATCTACCATTGTATCTCCTTGTTGAAATCTTCTATGATCATGATAGAGTAAATTTTTATTTGCATAAATATATCTTTGATAATAAATCATGGCTTGTAATAAATGTAATAATATCTATAACAATAATTGCTAAAAGAGCTAAAATAATGTTATAATAACTGGGGCTGATTTAATTTATCCTAACAATTGAATGAAAAATTTTGTTCTTATTTACAAATAATAAATTAAAGCCTGAAAGGAGTCAATAAATTGATCAATTGCTAAGTAGCAGAGCTAGGGTATGAGCCACAGATTTTCTAACAAAAAAGCTCCTGCTTTTTCAATATAGGGAGCTGTCCTTTCAGTAAAGCACTTACTCTTTTTTTGTCAGTCAATGGAATCTTGGCAGATGTCATCATCAAAGAGAAGAATGCTCTCGTATATGATTATACTTGTAAAAAGAAATATTAATAGGTAAAAATCTATGGTTTTATCCAGTGTTAACATCCTCATTCTTAGAAAAGACATATTAGAATATGAGTATTTAATATAAGAACCTTATTTCAGGCCCGGCTGGTGTAGCTCAATGGATTGAGTGTGGGCTGGGAACCAGAGGGTCCTGGTTCGATTCCCAGTCGGGGCACATGCCTGGGTTGCAGGCCAGGCAATGAGGGCCATGTGAGAAGCAACCATACATTGCTCTTTCTCTCTCCCTTCTCCTCTCTCTGAAAATAAATAAATAAAATCTTAAAAAAAAGAACCTTATTTCAAGGAAAAAAGGACACAGAGTGAAGATTAATAATATGTAGTTGTGTTCCTATTCACATGTACAATGGATACTACATGCTTAATAACATGTACCCGTGTTAGTGTCTTTCAAACACTGAAAATCTATAGATTGTGGCTTTGCACCCTGTTTGTAAATACTGTGTGGTGCCCTGAAGCTGCGTTGTTCATTATTATCTTCTTATCTTCGAATAAGTGAATGATAGCCATAGAATTATACAATGTCCAAAGCAGAACGGATCAAATCACAGACTGATCCTGTTTACTAACTTCTCCCTCCATGGCCACATATGATCAGAGCATAAGAAAAGAATGATGCATGTACAGTATCCATAAAGGCTGATTTGGACACTCTTCCTGAACTAAGAGTTGAAAAACCATTGTGGATTTCCGTTGTTGCACTGTGCCAAGAACCTCTTTCAGACAAAGAAGAGTAGATTAGGTACCTTATTTTCTTCTTCACTGGTTTTCTGATTGCAATCTTAGCCCATTGAAGTAAATACTTGAGATTACTTTTCATAGAAAAGGCAAGAAGTCAGTCCATGTATATAAGTAAAATTGCCTGCTAAGGTGTTTATTTGGATTTTGTATTAGTACATAATGAAAGGATTAGTTTAAACAGTGCCTAAATTCAAAATGGTTTTCTCTTTGAACATAGAACATTTAAAGAATACAACCACTTTAGCTAGTTTAAAATAAAATGTAAAATGTTAAACTTTATCTATATTACAAAAAAAATCTATACTGTAATTGGCTTTTAAAATGATGAAAAAATTTGATGAAAAATTACACCCTGTTTAGAATTGCAGGATGTAATTTACGTTTTCTGAATGTTTTCTCTCTTGATTTTCTATTTTTGCAACTGGAAAGTAATATAACTTAGATTTGGTTAGATAACTTAAATTCAGTTTTCATAACTAATGTTTGAAAAACCTTGTATTTTGAAACATGTAAACTTTAGAAGCTATGTTTTCCCACCAGTTTAAGGCTGAATTAACACTTGGGAAAGGAGAAGTTTATTCTATCAGAATTGACAAATTTTTATTATTTAATAATTAGTCCACCTTAATTCAGTTAAACTTAATAGGACAATTTAGTATTTTTTATTTTATTTTATTTTTTTTAGAGAGAGGGGAAGGGAGGGAGACAGAGAGGGAGAGAAACAGCAATATATGGTTGCCTCTCACATGACCCTCACAGGGGACCTGGCCCTCAACCCAGGCATGTGCCCTGACTGGGAATCGAACCAGGACCGCTTCGTTCCCAGCCTGTGCTCAATTCACTGAGCTACACCAGCCAGGGCCAATTTAGTATTTTTTTAATTAAAAGTTTTTGAGTGACATTGATTAATAAGATTATATAGGTTTCAAGTATACATTTCTATGATCCATAATCTATATATTACATTGTGTGCCCACCACACAAAGTCTAATCTTCCTCCGTCACCACATATTTGACTCCCTTTATCCTTTGCTACCACCTCACCACCCTTCCCTCTGGTAACCACCATACTGTTGTTCGTATCTATGAGTTTTTGTTCATTTGTTTTCTTGTTTATTTGTTGCTTTTAGTTTTCCCACATGTGAGTGAAATCTTATGGTTCTTAACTTTTCCTGTCTAACTTATTTTGCTTAGCATGATCCCTCAAGGTCCACCTATGTTGTCACAAATGACTATTTTATAACAAGAGACACTTTATGGCTCTCATCACAGGTAATTACAATGACTTTAGGAGCTCTGTAGATGTAGAGCAAATATGCATTTCTTATAAAGCACAATATTATACACCCATTGATTTTTGCCTGAGTCACTCAATATTATGATGACTTAGAAATAATATCAATAAATTTGCCCTGGCTGGTGTAGCTCAGTGGATTGAGCACGGGCTGGGAACCAGACGGTCCCGGTTCGATTCCCAGTCAGGGCACCTGCCTGGGTTGCGGGCCAGGTCCCCTGTGAGGGCCATGTGAGAGGCAACCATACATTGCTGTTTCTCTCCCTCTCTGTTCTCCTCCCTTCTCCTCTCTCTAAAAAATAAATAAATAAAGTCTTTAAAAAAATAATATCAATAAATTTATTGTTATCATCCTTGATATCTACTGAACTGTGGAGATAGGTTCTGTGGGTAGGTTCTGTGTGGTACTTCGTATCTGTCTGCCTTCTGAAGTCTTGTTCACTGTTTCCAGTAGGCTTAGCTTCTGGAAAAGCTGAGGGTATCTTTAGAAAGGTAGGATGCCAGAAAGACTGAGAGATTTGGAGCCCAGTTTGATATCAAGTACATTGAATTTCTCTCAGTCTATCCTGTTACAGCTTCAGAGAAATAAGACAGCTGCTGGTGAGATTGGCACCATTTTGTGTAGTTTCTATACCTTGAACTCTCCCGTCTCAGAGGTCTTGCTCTTGGTCTTATTTCTGTATTGAACACTTGTCAGGTTTTCTTTCTCGCTGGACATTGAATCCAGATCTTTGATTTTGAAACAAAATTTGGATTCTTGACTATGAAACCGCAATTTTCTTAGCAAGTTGCTCTCTCTAACCAATATCATCATAAGGGTTATTCCTAAATGCCATGAAAAAGATGTGTAATTGATAGGAAGTATACACCATCTATCTTCTCTGCTTTGAACCTTCTCTTTAGGGTGATCTTGACTGGCTTTTAAGCCCTCAGATTCTGATTTTTTCTGGACTTGGTGCCTAGCTTTACACTTATAAAACCATTTATGGATTCTGGGCTCTTAAGTTTTGATTTCTAAATGAGGCTTTTGTTTGGTACGGTAACCTGGGTAAGTTTTTGGTTGAAAGCTTTGGTAAGGATTTGCAACTGCTCTTCTGTGAACTTGGTGCAGCTTCATCTACAAATCATTGCTATGGTCTTGTTTGTAGAGTGGTTTTGGCCCATATCAGAAGGAAGTCCTGAAGTCTCAGCCTTCAGCCAGGAGCACTAGAACAATTTAAATGTTGCAGGGTAGCCATTTTGCTTACATAACTCTTCAATATTTATTTAACACACACTTTGATTGATTATTATTGGGTTACTATGAGATCTTAGGAGAGAAATGAAATGATACATTAAAAAATAATAATATGAAGATTATATTTCAAAAGAAAACCCACTATATTTCCACATAAAAAATTGAATATTCACTCAGATTTAATTACTTACATAATATTAAGTATCACACACACACAAAAAAAACATTGATATGTTAAGAAATATCAATATAATGGAATTTTAATTTTATTTTTTCTTGTTGTTGTCCAATTACAGTTGTCCCCACTTCCTCCCCATCCATTGCTCTCCCCTGCCCTTTCCAACCCCCATTCCCAAAGACAATCCCCACCCCAAATTCTTTGACCATGGGTCTTTTGTACATGTTCCTTGACTATTCCCCTTCTTTCTTCCATTATCCCCATCTCTCCACACCTCTGGTCACTGTCACTTTGTTCTTTATTTCCATGTCTCTGGTTTTTTTTTGTTGTTGTTCGTTTGTTTTTTGTTGTTGTTTTTTCCTCATTTGTTTGTTTTGTTGGTTAGGTTCCACTTATAGGGGAGATCATATGGTATTTGTTTTTCACTGCCAGGCTTATTTCACTTAGCATGATGCTCTCCAGTTCCACCCATGCTGTTGCAAAGGGTAGGGGTTCCTTCTTCCTTTCTGCTGAGTAGTATTCCATTGTGTAAATGTACCGCCGCTTTTTAATCCACTTATTTACTGATGGGCATGTAGGCTCTTTCCAGCACTTGGTTATTGCAAATAAAGCTGCTATGAACATTGGGGTGCATTTGTTCTTCTGAATTGATGTTTTCTGGATTCTTAAGGTAGAATCTCAGTAGTGGAATCACTGGATCAAAAGGCAGTTCCACTTTTAGTTTTTTGAGGAAATTCCATACTGTTTTCCACAGTAGTTGCTCCAGTCTGCATTCCCACCAACGGTGTACTAGGGTTTCCTTTTCTCTACAACCTCACCAGCACTTGTTGTTTGTTGACTTGTTAATGATAGCCATTCTGACAAGTGTGAAGTGTTATCTCATTGTGGTTTTAACTTGTATCTCTCTAATGGCTAGTGACGTTGAGTATCATTTCATAATCCTATGGGTCCTCTGTATGTCTTCCTTAGAGAAGTGTCTGTTCAGGTCCTTTGCCCATTTTTTAATTGGATTGTTATCTTCTTGGTGAGGACTTGGGTGAGTTCTTTATGTATGTTGGAGAAAAACCCTTGTAAAATGTATGATTTGCAAAAATGTTTTCCCATTTTCATTTTGCTGATGTTTTCTTTAGCCATGCAGATTTTTAATTTGATTTAGTCTCACTTGTTTATTCTTTCCTTTATATCACTTGCCCTATCGGACATAACAGTGAAAATATTGCTGCATGGGATATCTGAAAATTTCCTGCCTATGTTCTCCTCTAGGACTCTTATGGTGTCATGATTTATATTTAAGTCTTTTATCCATCTTGAGTTAATTTTTATGTATGGTGTAAATTGGTGATTTAGTCTCATTTTTTTTGCATGTACCTGCCCAGGTCTCCCAACACCATTTGTTAAAGAGGCTATTTTTACTCTATTTTATGTTCCTGCCCCCTTTGTTGAATATTAATTGACCACAGAAACTTCATTTTATTTCTGGGCTCTCTATTCTGATCCATTGACCTATGTGTCTATTTCTATGCTACTACTTGTCTGTTTTGATTACAGTGGCCTTGTAATATAGAGTGATATCAGGTATTGTGATCCCTCCTACTTTGTCCTTATTTCTCAAAATTGCTTTGACTATTCGGGGTCGTTTATGGTTCCATATAAATTTTTGAAATGTTTGTCCTATATCTGTGAAGTATGTCATTGGTATTTTAATAGGGATTTTTTTTGAATCTATAAATTGCTTTGGGTAGTATGGACATTTTAAAGATGTTAATATCTCCAATCCATGAACGTGGTATATGCTTCCACTTATTTGTGTTTTCCTTAAGTGTTTTTTCTGCATTCTATAGTTTTCTGAGTACAGGTCTTTTACATCATTGTTTAATTTTATTCCTAGGTACTTTATTTTTCTTGCTATAGTAAATGAAATTGTTTTCCTAATTTCTGTTTCTGATATTTCATTGTTGGTGTACAAAATTGACTTAGATTTCTGAATATTGACTTTGTATTCCACAAAGTGAGTTTTGCCAAATTTACTTATTAGGTCAAATGGGCTTTTTTGGTGGTGTCTATGGGGTTTTCTATGTACACTATTATGTCATCTACAAACAATGACAGTTTTACTTCCTCCTCTCCAATTTGGATGCCTTTTATTTCTTTTCTTGTCTGATCACTGTGCCTAGAACTTCCAATACTATGTCAAATACAAGTGGTGAAAGCAGACAACATTGTCTTGTGCCTGATCTTAGGGGGGAAGCTTTTAGTTTTTGCTCATTGAGTATGATGTTGGCTGTAGGTTTCTAATATATGAGCTTTATTATATTGAGGTATACTCCCTTTATTCCCATTTTTGTGAATATTTTTTCATAAATGGGTGTTGTACATTTTCAAATGCATTTTCCGCATCTCTTTTTATGATTATGTGATTTTTTCTTTCCTTTTGTTTATGTGATGTATTACATTATTGATTTGTGAATATTATACCATCCTTGCATCCCTGAGATGGATCCCACTTGATCATGGTGTATGATCTTTTGAATGTATTGCTGGATCCAGTTTGCCAATATTTTATTGAGGATTTTAGCATCTATGTTTATCAGCCATATTGGCCTTTAATTTTCTTTCTTTGTTGTGTCTTTATCTGGCTTTGGAATTATGATGATGCTAGCCTCATAAAAAGAGTTTGGGAGTCTTCCTTTTTCTTGAACTTTTGGAATAGTTTGAGCAGAATAGGGGTTAGCTCTACCCTAAATATTTTGTAAAATTCTCCTTTGTGACCATCTGGTACAGGGCTTTTGTGTGCTTGGAGTTTTTGGATTACTGCTTCAACTTCACTAGCTGTTAGTGGTCTATTCAGGCTTTCTGCTTCTTCTTGATTCAGTTTTGGAAGATTATATGTTTTTAGAAATTTGTCCATTTCACCCAGTTTTTCAAATTTCTTGGCATAGTAATTTTTTATAATCTTTTGTATTTCTGTGTTGTTGGTTTTAATTTCTCCTCTTTCATTTCTAATTTTATTTATTTGGTCCTCTCTCTTTTTTTCTTGATGAGTCTGGTTAAAGGCTTGTCAATTTTGTGTATCTTTTTAAGAAAAACAGATCCTGGATTTATTGACCCTTGGAATTGTTCTTTTAGTCTATATTCCATTTAATTTTGCTCTCATCTTGATTATTTCCTTTTTTCTACTTGCTCTAGGCTTTGTTTGCTGTTGTTATTCCAGTTCTTGTAGTTGTAGGTTTAGGTTGTTCATTTAAAATTTTTCTATCTCTTCTAGGTGGGCCCGTATTGCTATAAACTTCCTTCTCAGGACTGCCTTTGCTGTCCTGCCTTTTGAACTGTTGTGTGTTTGTTTTCATTTGTTTCCAGGAAATTTTTATTTCTTCCTTGATTTAGTTGTTAACCCTTCATTATTTAAAATAGCATGCTATTCAATCTTCATGAATTTGTGTGATTTTGAGTTTTTTCCTTAAGGTAGGTTTCTGATTTCAGGCCCTTGTGGTCCAAGAAAATGCTTGATATCATTTAAATTTTCTTTAATTTGTTGACCTTATTTTGTGTCCCATCACATGGTCTATCTTTGAAAATGTTCCATGTGCATTTGAAAAGAATGTGTATTTTGCTTCTTTGGGGTGAAATGTTCTATATATATCAGTTAAGTACATTTGATCTAGGGTGTTGTTCAATGCTGCAATATCCTTGTTGATTTTTTTTTTTTTTGAGAAGATCTATCCATTGTTGACAGTGGGTTGTGAAAATCCCCTACTATAAGTGTGTTACTGTCTATTTCTTTCTCGAAGTCCTCCAAGATTTTCCTTATATATTTGTGTGCTCCTATGTGGGGTGCATATATATTTACAATGCTTATGTCTTCTTGATGGATTCTTTCTTTCAGTATTTTGAAGTGTCCTTCTGTGTCTCTTTTTATGACCTCTGTTTTGAAGTCTATTTTGTCTGATATAAGTATTACTACCCTGCTCATTTCCTTGGTATATATTTTTTCCAAACCTCCCTTTCAGTCTGTGTAGGTCTTTTGTTCTGAGGTGGATCTCTTGTAGGCAGCATATGTGCAGATCAGGTTTTCTTATCCATTCAGCTACCTTATGTCTTTTGATTGGATCATTTACTTCATTTACATTTAAGGTTATTATTGATGGGTACCTATTCATTGCCATTTTCCTATTTGTACCTGTGTTCCACTCTCTCTCACTCTTTTTCTTCACTTTCTTAAAATAGTCCCTTTAGGATGTCTTGCAGTGTTGGTTTGGTAGAGGTATATTCCTTTAGCCTTTTTTGTCTGAGAAACTTCTTATTTCACCTTCCATTTTAAATGAGAGCCTGGCTGGGTAGAGCAGTCTTTGTTGCAGGTATTTGATTTTCATTACTTGTAATATTTCTTGCCATTCTCTTCTGGCTTGTAGTGTTTCTGTTGAGAAATCAAGTGCTAGCCTTATTGGAGCTCCTTTGTATGTTACTATCTGTTTCTTCCTCCCTGCCTTTAAAGTTCTTCTTCATCTTTCAATTTTGCTACTTTAATTATGATGTGTCTTGGAGTGGGCCTCTTTGGGTTCATCTTGATTGGGACCCTCTGTGCTTCGAGAATTTGTGTGACTTTTTCTCTATTCAAGTTAGAGAAGTTTTTTGTCATTATTTTTTCAAACAGGTTTTCTATCTCTTCTTCTCCTTCTGACATCCCTACCATATGAATATTATTACATTTCAGGTCATTCTGCCCTTCCTTTAACTCCTTTTGTTCTTTTTGAGTCTTTTTTCTTTTTTGCTCTGCCTGGGAATTTTCTATTTTATCCTTCAGCTTGCTGATTCTATCCTCTGCTTCATCTAACCTGTTTTTAGAGCTCCTTGAGCATCCTTATAACCATTATTTTCAACTCTATGTCTGATAGTTTGGTTGCCTCAATTTCATTTAGTGGTCTTTCTTGGGACTCCTCCTTTCCTTTCGACTGGTTGTTGTTTCTTTGTCTCCCCATTTTAGGTTACTCTTCTTGTCTTTTTCTGATTGTTAGATTTACTGTTTTGACTTCCAGTCTTTGTGGTGTGATCTTCTGTGGTAGGAGACCTGTGAGAGTCAGTAGTGCAATTTCCTTGATTACCTACATTTGTTGCTCTTGTGCTACCCTTTATTCCTTTTATGTGGTTTAAACTGGGTTTTGGCTGTTGTTGGGTCATATTTTGATGGGATCTGCCCTCTGGCTGATTGACTGAGACTCATTCTGCTCTCCATGTCTTGTATACTGTTGTACAGGTGCTGCTAGAACAAAAACCAAACAGCCCAGGAATATAGACCCATACCCGCACAGATATCCCCAAGCCAGTTACACTATCAGCCAATGTGCCATTATTAATACACATGTAAAGAGATTAAAACTATTATAAGAAATGAAAAATGAATATGAGATGACTAACTGAAAGAAAAAAGATTTTGCAAGGGTAGGAAGAGGCAATAATAAGAGTAGGGAACTGACACAAGACAAAGTGGAAAGAAAATAAAATTTACTTTGTAACTAAGAAAGGGAGGAGAGAAGGTGGAATTGAGTAAGAGAGGAAAAGTGTGTAGTATTAGGTTGAAACCAAAATTTAAAGAATCTATATCTATATAATATATCCAGTTAGAGAAAAACAACCACAAAAACTACACACACACACACACACACACACAATAATACATTCCTAATTTCAGAAAATCTCCACCACAGAGATATCAACAACCAATAAGCTAAGATTTATATAGGTGGAATGGGAGTAAGAGGGCACAAAGGAAGAAAGAAGAGCTTAAGAGATGTCTAGAGGAAAGAAAAATACCTTTTAGCGGATAGAGGGAGAAGGAATAGTAAGAGTGCATGATGAAAACCTGGCTAAGACAGGCCAAAATTAATATTTAAAATGAAAAAAGGGAAATACAGGAGGAAGGCAAAATGGAGTAGGAGAGGGGAGCAATGAAATTTGAGATTTAAAGTACAAAGATAGTCACTATCTAGTGACCACCTTATCCATTGTCTATGAGCAAAGATTGATAAAGGTGGAAAGAGAACACAGGTATTTCAAGAATGGCAAAAGAATGTGGGATGACCAATGACAAGAAAAATTGTTTTGAGAGGCTGAAATGGGGAGAAATAGTAAGAGTACAGAATGGAAACAAGTTGTAGCAAGAGAGAAAATGAAGTTTAAAATGAAAATAAGAAGAGGAAAGAAGATGGTGCATTGCAAGTAAAAGAAGGGAGGAGTAAAATATGAGATTTGAAATAAACTATGATATAAAATCTAGTGACTTAATATGTACAAACTTGAAGGACAAGAAATGAATGTTAAAAAACTATGCAGGAGAGAAAATATCTCAAATGATGAAGAAGATCATGGTAGTTTTCATATTGGTAGTGGTAGCGTCTAGTATTTACCGCTGTTTCTTTTTTTTTCTGGATCCACTGCTGGTGATGTCAGGTGGTATCCTGGTCTGGCCTTAGGCAGCCTGTTTGAGACTATCTGTCATCAGCAGTCAGGCTTAAGCACCACAAGGTGGGGCAAAGTAGTTCCTGCAGCCCGGGTTATTGTTTCTCCTCAGGCTGATGCCAGTCAGAGAGGGGTGGTCTGCCTGAGCAAGATGGCTCCTGCAGTATGGAGGATAACTCAGCACCAGGATCCTGGTGGCTGCTCTCCCAGTTTTCTTCCCAAAGCCACCAGCCCCAGTCTCTACTCAAGTGTCTCTAGTCCTCTCTGCCCTCTCTTTGCCAAAGCTCAGTGTAAGTGGCTGAAAATGAAAAGGTATGCATTGGCCCTTTAATAGGCTCTCTGTGTCTCTACCTCTCTGTCCCTGGCAGAGAGAAACCCTGCTACTTTTCACAATTGGATGTTATCTGGGTATTTTTCAGGCTCTGGTGATGGATGTTGGGGAGTCCAGCTTGGGGTTTAGACCCCACACTTCTCTGTGGGATCCCCTCAGCTGCCGGAATATTTCTCCATCACTTCAGCTGTCACCCACGGGAGCCCAGCTAGCCCTCTCACATCTCCTCCACAATCCATACCAGTCATGTTATTGTGAAGCTTTTTTTTTCTGTGAGTCTGTGGTTAACGGCTTCTCTCCCATTATTGTTCAGTTGTATATTCTGGATGATTTCTCTGAAATTTATTTATAATTCCAGATTTGTCCTGGGAGGAGGTTAGTGTAGCTTCCACTCACTCCTCTGACACCTTGGATTTACCCTGGTTTCATTTTTATGCCTGTTTTAATTTTTACATAAATGTTGGGCATCATTTAGAAATTGTCACACACATATATATATTTGTATCAATACATATTTAAAACAGCATTGTTTACAGTAAAGAACATACACTCTCTTCTTGTTTGACTAGAACAGTGCTTCTCTATAGGGAGTTGATTTTATTCCCAAGGGACCATTTTTTTGACATGTGCAAACTTTTTTGGTGGTTGTCACTGGTACCAAGTTTGAAAAATCCTGGAGTAGAGAAGTATTAAAGAACCTTAATACCACAGAGTACATTAAAAATTAAACAATAAGAATGCAAGTTATAGGCTGGATCTTTCTATCTAACAACTATGCCTTGTACATTGTAGAAACTCAGTGAATATTTGTTGAATAAACACATAAATAAACAGGTAAAGTACAGATGATTGTTCCCGAAGACCTGAAGACTTGCACAATTTTTTGTACGTAAAAGGATACAAGTAATTATCTTTTTATACCCAAGCAAGTTAGTAATCATCACTGTAGGGCAATATATTCTATTTAATGTGTGGGGAGCATTTTTAGGATTATGTTTATGACATACTCCAGAATGCATGTAAATGGAGAGTTGAAATGTTTCAGCTTGTTCTAGTATAAGACATATTAAGATACACTTGGAAAAACATAATATAGCCATTTTATTATACTGTAAAATTATTGCTCTTTCTTATGGAAAAATAAAATTTATGGAAAGGGCCTTTTTGCAATTTTTAGCCATAAATGATAAAAATTTTATATACCCCAGGCATAATATTACTTATAAATTTATACCATACAGCGCTTTAACTCAAACTTTCTTTAATCGTTAAGGGGAATGATCAGAGTCAAAACCATATGCTGTGGCTTTTACCCTATGGAACTCTCAAATACACTCTAAGAATAATTATTCGTACTTAATGGAGTTACTGAAGAGAATGTGGTGCTGTGTGGCAGAATGTATGTAATCTAATGAAAACCCTCTGTAATCTCTCTAAAAGCTTATGCTAAGAGCTTTGAGTTTTGTGGGTTTTCTCTTATTAAGTACTAGCAGTTGAAATCTTTAAGAGAATAAAGGGTGCTAAGGATTCAAAAGCTTCCTCCTGAGGGAATTCCATCGTAAGTGTATGTAATAAAGGATTTGGGCCTTAGGGAAATCAGTGTCTTTCTGAACTAAGGGGGGGGGGCAGAATTTTTAGATTATGTTTTCCAAACTATATCATGTTAAGTTTTTCTTTATTTGAAAGCTAAAACATAAATTTAAGCCCTCATCATTTTCTTTAGCTCATGATTAGCTCCTTAAGCGTCTTTCTGCTTACTGTCTTTTTCCCATTCAGCCCATTTTTCAGAACTTTGTATTTGTTTTTTATTTTCAAAAGCACATATAGGGAGATGACTGTCCCCAGCTTCAAGGTTCTTGACCTCTTAGCATGGCAGAAAAATTATTTTAAAATCTGCTCTCTACCCTTCTTTCCAACAATGCTCCCACCACTCAGGTGCATCTACAAACAGCTTTTCCTGTATGTCTTTGCTGCTTCTTCTTTCTTTTCCTTTCCTAGCTGGGTAATGTCAAGATATCTTTCAAATGGTAAATCTTTAAAAATCTTCTCTAACCTCCTTTGACTTCACTTCCTTATGTTCCTTATATTAATGGATTAACCACATCATACTAAACTTCAAAGTGTTTTGAAATTCAAAGGGGAGCCACCTCTTAGAATGGCTAATATAAAAAAGACTAGCCAAACCAAGTCAGTAGAGATAAGGATGTGGAAGGACTAGAAGTCCCATGAACTGTGGGTGGGAGTGGAAAATAGTACAGCCCTTCTGGAAAACAGTTTGGCAATTTCATCCACTTCTGAGTGATCAGGCCATTTTACTCCCAGATATTCAAGTATAGGTCCATACAAAAACTTGTGCATGAATGTGTATAGTCATTTTATTTTAAAAGCTCCAAACTGGAAATAACCCAAATTTTCACCAACAGGCGAGTGGGTAAACAAACTGATATAGCCACACAATGGAATATTACTTACAGCAACACAGAGAGGGAACTGTGGAAAATGCAATAATATGAATTAATCTCAAAATAATTATGCTAAGTGAAAGAAACCAGATAAAAACAAGTACATACTATATGAATTGATTTTTAATTTGGTATTGTAACACTAACTTTTAAAATACAAACTCTATTTATTTATTTATTTGAGAGAGATAGAAAGAGGGAAGGAGAGAAACACCCATTTACATATTTTCCATTTACTTATGCATTCATTGATTGATTCCTCTTTGAGCCCTGTCCAGGGATCAAACTCACAATCTTGGTGTATTGCGACAATGCTGTAACCAACTGAGCATGTGACCAGGGCCTGCAAACTCTTCTATAGTGACAGAAAGTATTTGTGGTTGCTGGGGCAGGAGTTAGGCAAGTACTGGAGAATTGAGGAAAGTAACAAGATGACATGATTGCAAAGGAAATTGAGCCTGAGGGTGATGGATATATTCACTATCTTGAATTTTGTGATGGTTTCATGTGTATAAATATGTAAAAGCATCAAATGGTATATTTTAAATATGTGAAGATTTTTTCTGAGTCAATTATATCTAAATAAAGCTTTTTTTAAAAGGAAAAAAAGGAAGCCAAAATCATGATGAAAAGGCATTTCCATGTAATTTACAACATAGATGTTATTGGTTTTCTTAGTGCATAGCTGGATAAGTACATATATTTATTGACATATTTGACAGTACATATTTTTCTTTTTTAAAACTGAAAGATTATTGATTTGAAATACTGTAAAGCCAGATAATATTCTATTTTGTTAAAACCTATATTTACTATTGTGTAATAAGGAAAAAGAAATTGAACTTAGCATAATTCTCACAATTCTACCAAGGTCACTATGTGGTCCCCTGGCAGGTAATTTAAACCTGTGGGGCATCGGCACTTCAGTTTGTAAAATAAGGCTGTTGGTGTACAGTAAACACAGCTCAACACATATTGAGGCAATTGGGAAAGATGTTAGTGGTCGAAGTGCCAAAGGATTACCTGAGGTACATTAAAATTTTCAAGTTTATTTGAACAAACACTAATTCAAATCTGGGAGCAGCAAACTCAAAAGTGGTTAGGAGCACACTCCTGCAACAGGATCTGAGGAAAGACTTCAAAGAGCAGCGTTGGCTCCCACCCTCAGACCATCCCAGGTGAAATCCGAAATGGCCCCCATACAAAGGAGAGACTGAAGAGAAAAGCAGATCTCTCTAGATTGGTAGCGGACAGTTTTAATAAACAAGGGAACCTATGTACATCTAGGAGGCTTGTCTGGATGGCCACAAGATGAGTAGATCTTGCACCTGCCCTCCAGAATCTTAAAAGTTTATGTAGAGACCTTCACAGGGTTCAGTCACGTATACCATCCAGATGGTCTCATGAAAAACGCTCTTGCTGTGGGAAGAGTGGGCAGAGTATATATTCCAAGGACTGAGGAGGGGCTGAGGAGCCTCCAATGGCCTAGGTCCAGCTTGCAGGTCAACCTAAGTTCACAAGCTCTCCATGACCTCCTTCAAGCAGAAGCAGAAGCAATGCAAGAACAATTATTTGATCGGCTAGAGCTTAAGTGGTTGACTTTTGGGATGAAAGTCTAGTAGACTGGTTGTGATTGGTTGTTCTCAAATTTTGTTTTTTCCCATACGAGTTCATATACAGGAATTGGCTCTGGCTCAGGTTTCACTTTGCACATATAAGCTACCAAAGCATTAGAGACACTTCCTTCTAATGGCCTCTTGTTTAATTACCTTAACAGTAAATACTATTCAGGAGCTCTCAAGGAGTTAAAACTCTAGAAGAG
The DNA here is from genome assembly GCA_004026765.1 of Micronycteris hirsuta. Lineage (NCBI taxonomy): Eukaryota > Metazoa > Chordata > Mammalia > Chiroptera > Phyllostomidae > Micronycteris > Micronycteris hirsuta. The sequence continues at coordinate 28,867 of PVJI01009617.1, forward strand.
CCCTGGCCTTGAGCTTCACTTGGTTGAAGTGTCATCTTGTAAACTGAAAGGTTGTAGATTCAATTCCTGCTTGGGGCACATGTCTAGGTTGTGGGTTTGGTCCCCCAGTTGGGGTTCAGGAGAGGCAACCGATCAATGTTTCTCTCTCACATTGATGTTTCTCTCTCTCTCTCCTTCCCTTCCCCTCTCTCTAAAATCAGTAAGCATATTCTCTGGTGATGATAAAAAATAATAAAAAATAAAATACATTCTAGGAGAGAAATGAGGTCATGCACAAGTAATTTTTAAAGAAGTTATAAGTAAAAGTGGAATATACTATCAGCAAAGTAAAAACCAAATGCTCTGAGAGGACAGTGAACACCCATCTGACTGGCAACAGGAAAGCTTTGGATGAACATATTTCTGGAGATGCCCTTGAAGGATGGGTAAGCTTTCAATAAGTTGGAGTTGTGCTATTTCAGCAACACATAGTCTAAATAATATTGACCAAACAGAGATGGGAAGAAAGATAATTTAAAAAGGTAACTTAGCAACTATACAAAACAAGTTTGAGAAAATGGACTTACAAGCTATTCTTAGAAACAAATAGGAATATTGGATGGTTTGGAAAAGGTTTGGTGTAAATCACTGAAGACCTGGAATGCTATCATTAAAAAATTTGGATTTTTGCTATAGAATCATATTTTGGATAGCAAGTTCTTGGACCTTTGCACTTCAGCAAGGCCATAGAAAAAATGTAAAAAAATCTCCTTTTTTGAAATTGATTTTACCCTACCTAGTCTGGAGAGCACTCATACTCAAGACTAAGGTCCAGCACATGCTGGACCATCTGGTTTATGGAGGTCAGATATTAATTATCCATTGGGCAATTGATACAAAAAATTAGATTAAGCTTAAAGCTAGAGAGTTTACTATGAATGGAATATGTTTTATTGGTGGTTTAAGATACACAAGCCATTGTTTAAAAAGCCCAATAAATGTATATACCATCACCTTCCATACATTTCTACAGTAAATATCCATCATACTGAGGCACTTTTTAGTCTCTGTGGCTGGTCTTAAGTCCCTGACCTCTAAACGGAAGAACATTCTAAGACTCTGTCTTTGGTCCTCTTTTCTCCTCCATCCATACTCACTCCTTAAGTGATCTTGCATGTAGTCTTATCTTAAAGTATAAATTTTATGTTGAATACACTGATGTAAATGCACTGGGCTAGACTTTACCAGAGCGCTGCATGCCCAATAGATATCTCAGACCTAACGTAGATGAGAACAAAGCCTTGATTTCACTTTCCTCATCCACATCTTCTTCTGCTCTTTCATATTAGAAAATGGCAACTCTACCCATCCAATTACAGAAGCAAACCAAACCAAACCAAAAAAAAAAAGGAGCTGTGCTACACTTATTTTTCTCTCTCACATTTTACATCCAATCCATAAGTAAATCTATAAGCTCAACTTTCAAAATAAATTCAGAACTTATCTATTTCTCATCACCTTTACTGTTACTACCCTGTATAAATCAACATTATGTCTCACCTGGATTAATACAATCATTCCCTAAATGATCTACTTTCACTCTTAACCGCTTTTAGCCTATGACCCATATAGAAGCCAGAATTGTTCCTTTAAACCATGTGTCATATCATGCTGCTCCATTGCTAATCATCCTCAGAATAAAAAAATCTGAAATCCTTACCAAAATGCCTCATGACCTCTCTCACCCCCTCTAACTGACTTCTCTACCCTTTGTTCCAACCAAGGATGCATTTCTTGAGATTCCTGGAACTCGCTGAGCAGCATTCATCTCATGGGCTTCACATTTGCTGTTTCTTCTCCATGGAATGCTCTTCTCTCTTTTACTTACTTACTTATTTATTTATTTATTTTTAGAGACCAGGGAGGGAGGGAGAAAGGGAGGGAGAGAAATATCCATGTGTGGTTGCATCTCCCACACCCACTACTGACCTGTCCTGCAAGCCAGGCATGAGCCCTGACTGGGAATCAAACCAGCAACCCTTTGATTCAGCAGGCTGGCACTCAGTCCACTGAGCCACACCAGCCAGGGCTTCTCTCTTACATTTTCAGAGTTCATTTACCCTTTCTCTGCCTCTAGGTCTCTTCTCAAGTGTGACCTAATCAAATAGCCTTTGCTTAACCATCCTATATAAAAGCAAAACAAAACAAGGAATCCAAGCATCTTGATCCCATTACTGGCATACAGTAGGTGTATAAAAATATTTGAATGGATATTCAATATTTCAAAGAATAGTCTGTATATTGAAAACAAGTACCCTGTGGTTTAAATAAATTTCTCAAAATTTCATATCTGTAATTACAGAGCTAGAATTTAAATCCAATTATTTCTTACTCCAAAATGTTCATTACTTTTTGGAGATTTAAATCCCAATGGTGAGTTGGAAATCTTCAAAGGGAAGTATTTGAATCTGTAGGAGGAGATGGGGTTACATAGTGGCTAGATTATATAGATAAACTAGGGATAGACACTAGAGGGGGGACTCAGTCTTTTTTAGGCCATGAATTCTCCTACTTCTCAAAGCACATGTAGTCATGAACCACAGCCTTGCATAATATTTCATGTAAGGTATAGACTTTATTTTATGCTCTAGCTGAAAGGGATAAAAGATGGTGGGAGAGGATGAATTTGGAAATAGTTTGTGCCGACTAGTCTTTGGGGAATTTTCAGAGTAAATGTAAAAGGAGGGCAAGTGCTTCTTCCAGGTCTAAAGGCTAAAGTCTGACTTCTCTGTTATGTCTAAGTCATTCAAACATCATAGTCTCATGGAGTCAAGATAGAAGTGACAAAAGAGATTATCTAGTACCCTCATTTACATTTGAAACTATGGAAGGCCCAGATGTGCCCCAGTTGTTTGTCCCTGTACCCAAATGGCTAGTAGCAAGCAGGGACTAAATTCCAGGTGTCATGACTCAAGACCTATGCTACTTCTACCTGACCATGCTACCTCTTTAGAAAAACTAGGTTATCTTCCAAAGCTTGTGAGCTGTTCTCGAAGTGTTTCAGCATACAAGATATTAGTGTTTTTAATATCAAAATACATGCTAAATATAAATAATAGACAGTGCTTTGCACTGGAAAATTTTGTTATATTCCTGAAACATGCCAAAAATCATTTTGTAACTAATTCATGGGTTTGAGAAATTTGATGGTTAATTATAACTGATAAAAAATATTTGATGGTTAATTGAGAGCTTAAAAATCTAGACAGTTAAATACCAGTGGAAGAATTTTATTCCATTATGCAACTCACTTTAATCTACAATTTGGTTTCATTTCAGAAACAGTTGAAATAACAACACAAGATTGTGACATTACAATCAATCGCACAATTGCAAGGGATATTATATGTTCCAGTTGTTTGTACAAACAGTACACAATGTCAGTGGTATATTCATTCACTTGGAAAAGCTTAAATAATATTTAAAATCTTCAAGATTTGATAGTAATACTGAGAGGAGTGATCAAATCATTAACCCATGTATTTATCTATCTAGCCATCCATCTATCCATTCACACACTGCTTTAAAAAGAAAGAGTTTTGCCAGTGAAGTGGAAACCCTCCAATATTATTTATGTGCTCTCTCAGAGTGACTGACAAGACTACCCAGAGTGCTGATGTACTCTTTGCTCTAGCTTATCAGTTAACTAGTGAAATTTAACACGAATGGTGTCAGCTTTATGTTTAGAGTATAACTGTATAAACAGAAGAAGCCACTAGGAGAGCCTTGTCTTAGAGTTTCACCTCATTTACATTCTTAATTAGTCCCTTTCGTTTAGAAAAGGCTATTGCAATGTGGTCCTGCTTCCAATTAATGAGCTTCAGAAAAGGATTAGGTTTGCCTTACTTGGTTTTTCCAAAATAGACCAACCTTGAATCACACAAACTCGAAGAAAAGGTAAATACTCTGTTCTGATTTAAATTAACTTCAACAGGTAAGACAATCCTCCGTTGATTATTTTATTATAGCCTGAGCTGAAAGACCCAGAAGTTAAAGTTGGTAAACAGACACTGTTTTTAACGTTATTTAATTTTTTTCACTTAATCTAATGTTTGCCATTTCTAGTCATTCAATAAAATAGTAGCAGTATATGGTAGCTTCTATCAGTGTCATAAAGTTGAAAATGTCTGGGTGATTTTGTTATTTGAAGTTAAATCCCGAGAAGCCAGTTACCAAAAAATAAAAAAAATACCCTAATATATTTCAATATTAAATATCTTAAGCACACTATGAAATTATAAAGGGAACATAATTGTGTGCATATGTGTAAGGTCACTTTCAGGATATTCATGTCCCTGTAATGACTTTTGGGACATTTCATGGAAATCGGGACATTTGAAACATCACAATCCATCTTCCCCTCAAACCCATCCCCACATTCACATCCAAGAATGAGGAATACATGTGGGGGAACTAAGATGTCATCAATTTTTATCGATCCACTTTTGGTGATGTTTTCTATGTCTCTACTTTTTATTCCTGAATTCTTTGACTTCAAAGTGTTGTCATCATTCCCACAAGCACAGATACATTCTAATCCTTTCGACAGATAAAATTAAACTCATATCTCACCTGACTTACATAAGAGGAATGTAATACATCTGTCAGTGTTTAATTACTAAAGATCAGGTAGATTTTAGTAGCAAAGGAAGAAACAAAAAATTTCCTTGATTTAGATCTCATTATTCATGTTAAAAAACATTGCTTTTAAAGTTTTTTTCCCCCACATATGTTACTCAGCCTAGATTAAAGCAATCAACACAGTTGTAAATGAAAATACGCTTGAATTAAAACAATTAGGCTCCATTTTCTTTGGCCTTGCATCTCACAGCAGGCATTCAAGCACAGCCAAAACTTGGATGTGCTGACACCTGTAAATCAACACGGAAGGTCTCTTTCAAAGTAACAAATCATCCCTCCCAGCGGAAGTAGAAACAAAACCCTAATTGGAGATTTTGCTAACTATTTTGTCCTGCTGTGAATACTAGTGAGTATCTCATGTTTAAGCGGTAACCTCGGCTATAATTTATAATTGGCAAAAGATAAGACCTAATTCTCTCTGTTCAGTCAGTATTGCTATGTGTCCTTATAGGGACCCCATAGCATTCAATGACTCCTAATTACCAGCTAGTATCAAGCCTCTTGAAACACTTTTTTAACTACTAGGAGACAAACAGATAATACTAACACATATACTAGTGCCAATAAAATGCTAGACTCTGTCCTAAGCATTTTTACATACATTAGCTAATTTAACCTTTACAAGCTATGTTTCAGGTATATATTAATATTTTTCTAATCTACAGTTGATGAAATGGAGCAGGTTCCCTAAGCACCACAACTACTGAGCCATGGAGGAGACATTCGAATACAGGCAATCTGTCCGGGGTCAGTGCCTTGCCTTCTCCACTAAAAATAAAGATGTAAATAGATAAAAATTAGCTACTATACAATGTTAGACAATTCACTGGAACACATCTGCTGACAGAAAAAGTGGTGCTAACTTAATAATAAATTTGTGCTTCATTTCATCTCGGAGAGCATTTTCCTCCAAGAAAAGTTAAGAATGTAGTTTTTCCCTCTACCTATTTCTCAGTGTGGTTATCAACATGCTTTATAGCTAGAGCCTGCTGTTTGCTAAGGTCGATATTCTTGGGCCACAAATTGAGAACTTTTGAAAGCTTCGTTAATTCTTTTGGATATATGCTAATGTAATCAATTTAAATAGTGCTACAGTTTTACTCAAAGCCTAGTTTGCTTGTTTAAACCCTTGCTACCCTCTTGGTTATCATCAGTCAGCCTCAGCATCACCTGGCAGCTTCTTAGAGCTGTGGAATCTTAGGTTGCAAAACCCAAACCTATTGAATCAGAATGTGCACTTTTAACAGGATAACCCAGGTGATTTATATGCACATACGCTTGAAAAGAGGTGGCTCAAATCGCTATTTAAAAGGGAAATAAAACTGTGGTTTCAAGTCTCATAAGAATTTGATGTATTTTCATCTCTCCACTGCCTGTACTGAAGAAAACAAAATAATCTAACAGAAAATAAATATGATATCATAGGCAGTTAGATTAACCAAGGATATTCTAATTTTATTTTTATTGTCTTTTATTATTTTTCAGAAATAAAAGTGGGAGTAGGCTTTATAGTGTTAGGTTGTTAACTACGCACATCTGTGATTTTACCTTCCCCAGTATCCTTTTCCTTCCTGGAAACCCACTCCTTCCCCATTTCCAGTCCTTATTGTTCGGTGTGACTAATCTCACTTCTCCTCCCACCCAAATCAAAGGGTGGGTCCTAGACATTGCTTCAGCCAATAATAATCCATAATGATTGGCCAGGCATGACACATGACCTCACAATGACCAATGAGAGCTTTCCCAGGGCTTTCCCCTGCACTTTCTGGAAAAGGCTGCTCCCTCTTGCTGAGATGTCAAGCCCTGGCAATCACTAAAGACCAGGAAGCCTGGAGCTTCTGTAAATCATGGTTGCCACGTTATGGGTGGAAGATGCTGCCTGAGAAGAAAACTAATGGAGAAAAAAGCAGACCCAAAAGACAGAGAGATTCTCACTGATGTTAGTCAAATACCTGGATCCAGTCACAGCTTTGAATCTTTCCCATGGACTTTCCAGGTATGTGTGAGGCAGTCAAGTTTATTCTTTAAAAAAAAATGAGCTATAATTAATATACAAAAATATATTATTTTCAGGTGTACAACATAATGATGCAATACTTGTATATAAGTGAAATGATCATCTCAATAAGTCTAGTTGTTTGTTACCATGCATAATTACAAACTTCTCTTTCATGTGATGAGAACTTTGAAGATATACTCTTAGCAACTTTCACATAGACAATACAGTATTATTATCTATATTTCCCATGCTGTACATTACCTCCCCATGGCTTATTTATTGTATCACTGGAAATTTGCACATTTTGTCCCCTTATGCTCATTTTGCCCTCCCCTCACCTAACAACCAATCTGTTCCCTGATCTTTGAGCTCATTTTTGTTTGTTTTTAGATTCCACATATAAGTGAGATCACGCAATATTTGTCTTTCTCTGTCTAACATATCACTTAGCATATTACCCTCAAGATCCACTCATATTGTTGCAAATGGCAAGATTTCCTCCTTTTTTATAGCTGACTAATATTGCATTGAACATAAACACAACATTTCTTTATCCATTCATCCATCACTGAACACTTAGTTTGTTGCCATAACCTGGCTGTGCCTCGGTAAATAATGTTGCAATGGACATGGAGCATATATCTTTCATTAGTGGTTTTGTTTCCTTTGGATAAACAAGCAGAAGTAGAATTTCTGAATCATATGATAGTTCTCTTTAAAATTTTTTTTGAAATCCTTTCCTACTGTCTTCCATAGTGGTTTCACCAATTTAAATATATTCCTACTGACAATGCACAAGAGTCCCTTTTCTCCACATCCATACCAACACTTATTTCTTGTCTTGTTGGTAGTAGCTATTCTAACAGGTGTGAGACGTTATCTCATTGTAGTTTCTATTTGCAGTTCCCTGATGATAAGTGATGTTAACCTTTTCATGTATTTTTTGGACATGTGTGTCTTTGGAAAAATGTCTATTCAGATCCTCTGCCCATATTTTAATCATATTTTTCCTGCTATTGAATTGTATGAGTTCTTCATATGGTTTGGATATTAACCTCTTATTAGGTATATGATGTGCAAATATTTTCTATTATTAAGTAAGTTGCCTTTTCATTTTGTTGGTGGTTTCTTTGCTGTGAATTCTCATTTTAAATGTGACTATTTTCTAGTTTCTGAAAAATATCTCTATTTTAAAAGCTATTTAATTGACAATGTGTTTGTATTTGAGTTTGCTCCAAAAATAATTTAAGGTGATGTACTTAAGACACAAGCATAGAGTTTGAGAGCTTGAAACCTGAATTCACGCTGCCTATATTTGCAGCCTTATTAGCTGTGTGAATTTGTTCAAATGACTTTACTTCTTCCTGTCTCGGTTTTCTTATTTGTACAATGCAGATCCTACCATAGTTATGTATACTGCTTAAGGTAATTAGGAGGATTCAGTAATTCATTCTTTAAATGCATAGTACAGTTCTGGCGTATAATAAATGCAGTGAGCTTCAGGTACTACAACACTAAGATGAAACAATAGAGTTACATAAAGTTAATTGAAAATAAACAATGAAAATTGAAGAAAGTAAGGTAAGGATTAAAAATGAAAAGGTGCCAGGTGGAAGTTAGAACATAAAACATGTCCCACAAAATCCTGCACACATGCCAAAAGCAAGACCCAGTTTTGGCTCTCAGCTTCTTGGTTGCCAAAGTGGAAACCATCACTTACTTGATTCATAGCCCAAAATGAAAATTAAATTCTTGCCTCGGAGCAGTTCCAGCTATGCCTGGGATGAGAGAATTTTTTCCACGAGTCCTACTAATGAGGACATTTATGATGTAATAGAAATATATCCTCAACACACTCCTTAAAATAAATATATCGATAGGTTTAATGTAACTATTTCATGTAATTAACCTTTTAAAGAATAACAAATATTTTAGTAAATATAATAGAAGGAAGATAAAACTGCAAAGGCAGAATTTTGGATATTAATATAAATGTAAATATATATATAGCATAAGTACATATACATACACAAAATGAATGGTTCTAGCATAATTTTTCCAAACTTTCAGTTTTGTACAATACTTACACTGTCTTTATGATTCATTATCTTTATATTATACTATATGTTTTTGAGCAATAAATAAAATTGTTCAATAATATTTAAACAAAAATTGTGCCATAATTTTCCTAATTATCTTCCTTTTTCTGGGCATGTAGTTTGTTTCAACTTTTACATGAACGAATTTTATAACAAATATATTGGGGCATAATTTTGTATGTGTTTAACATAATTTGTTTTGGATCAATCATTAAAATTAAAACTAAAGTCAGAGAATTTAAGCATTTTAATGTTTCCATAAAATATAGTATACTTTTGAATATGGCAAAGGGCCCACTGGATACAGAAATATTTAATTTGATCAATTCTTCACTATGTTTTTTTTCTTTACATCTAAAGTCAACTTTATTCATTATTTAAGGAGAAGATTGTGAATTTAATGATTTTTAAAATAAAAAAAATTTTTAATTGTTCAAGTATAATTGTCTCCATTTTCCTCCTACCCCACCAACTCCCACCTCCCACCCTCAATCCAACCTACTTTTGGCTTTGTCCATGGGTCCTTTATATATATTCCTGGATGGCCCTTCCCCTATTTTCCCCCATTATCCCTCTCCCTGCTCCCCTCTGGTCACTGTCAGTTTGTTCTTTATTTCCATGTCTCTGGTTCTATTTTGCTTTGTTGTTTGTTTTGTTGATTAGGTTCCACTTATAGGTGAGATCATATGGTATTTGTCTTTCACTGCCTGGCTTATTTCATTTATAAATTTTTTACTTTAAAGTAATTAGCTTTGAATATACTTGTTAACACTGAAAATATTTTGCATTTGTAATCTGTATAGTTAGGGACATTGTGGTGCTAAATCTATATTACCACTAGGAAAACCAACCTGAGTGATACAGGGTGAGGCAAAAATAAAACTGCAGTTGTTTGCATGGAAAACAATATAATAATTAATACATGATAACACAAAAATAAACTCACATGCTCACAATGGTAAACCTACTTTTGCTTACCTTGTACTTCAGGGATCCAGGTCAGTTGAGCTCTGCCATCTTTGATAATGGCTTCCATGGTCACCCTGGGTATAAATATCCACTTGGTGAGCTGATAAAAATAGGGTGCAGAGCATACTACATTTTGGCCTTGTCTCCAAACTGACCACTTCTACCACTGTTTTGATAGCAAGAACTAGTCAGATGGGCTTAGCTAAGACTGATTTGTACCACCTTGAGGATATGCTTAGCCATCCTGAGTTTCAGTTTTTCCATTTTTAAAATGGGGATAACAATAGTAATCAGCTTATGCGGTAGTGGTGAAGGTTAAATGCTATACACAAAACACTTAGCTTGGCTTCTAATTTATACCGAGGGCTTAATTAATAATAATACTCACACTGTAATTGCCATTTTTAGTTTTAGAAAAGACATACAACTAAGCATATGTTACAAAATATTTTAGTTACTTGTAATTACATTAAATAATTCTTAAAAGAACTCCAAGAAACAGGAAAAAAGTTATCTACAAAAAGAAATAGATCTTTGTCTCAGACTTCTCTACCTAACAAAAAAAAGAAAAAAAAAATGTTGTGGTTAAGAATTTGATAGCTGGACTCATACATAAGGCTATAATAGTAAGACATGTTTATGTACACAGTTACATGGAAAATATAGATATACATGCTTCATTTAGAAAAAACACAATACTTCTAAAAATCTGAACTCAAGAATGAAGATGACACTGGATAAAAAGGAAGGCGATAAATTCTAACTTTCTGAATTAAGGGTTATTACAAATATTGGTCCAGGATAATCTAAAATTTAAGAGAAGTTATTGGAAGATAATGAATGTGTTGTAAAATTAATGAAATAAATTTAAAGCATGGGGTTATTTAAGTAAAGGAGAAACTTGAGAGAGGGTCAATGAAGGCTACTTTGCTGAGGCTGACAGGCACAGCGTGGCACGGAACAAGCTGAAGGGTGAGCAGTGACTGAGAAAGGAGAGTCTTTCTCAGCATATTGGGAAGAATATTGAGATTTTTAAGAATGCATATGTTAGAAAGTAGGGATGCATGATAAGATCAGAGCTTTCAAAAAATCATTCTAGATGCATTTTGGTGAATGAACATGATAAATCTACGAGTAGTTGTGAGTCCAGATACTAGGCTATTTGGATTGTTTAGGTAAGAAATGCTGGTAGCTCACACCAGGTGTGTTTGGCATTAGAGTTGAGAGAAACTGATGCATTGAAGGATAATTGGCCTGTAGAAGTAGTAGAACTTAGTAATGGATGGGACATGTGGGTAAAGCGGGGAGAGGCGAGTGGTGGCTCTGGGCTGGGTGTCTGTCTTGTGACAGTAAGTGATGGGTACTGATGCCACTCATTACAATTGGGACTGAGGACTGACACTGAGTTTGTATAACCTTGGGAAATGATATGGAGAGGTTCTATAAACATTTGGATTATAGCTCAAAGATCCAAAGGGGCTCTTTGTAGTGAAATTGATACTGTTCAGTCATATAGGTGGTATAATTAAAGCTTAAACCTGAATTTCTCAACTTTGGCACCATTGATATTTTAGGCCAATAACTCTTTATTGTCCAGGGTGCTGTGTGTTGTAGGGTGTTTAGAGCATTCTAACCTCCACTCCCCAGAGACTGGTAGCAACCAGCTAGTCATGACAATCAAAAATGTCTGTAGATGTGGCAAATGTCTCATGGGTGGTGAAATCACACCATTCAGAGACACTGGCTTAACTGCTGGGGGAGGGAGTGTAACAGGACTAAATGGTAATGAAAAAAAAATACAATAAAAGAGGAAAAATTGATAATAACTAAGGAGAGAGTATAGAGTAATAAGAAAACCATACAACCCTACAAAGACTAGTAATTTGCTTCTAAAATATATGGCTGAGGCAATTTTCCTTAATTGAAAAAAAATTATTATGATATAAGAGTAAATAACATGAACAGGAACACAATGTATTTGTATTTGCTATTGTCAGACTAGTTCAAGTAGCACCCAGGGTAGATGGAGGAATGAAGTCAGAAGGATTAAAGATTTCAAGGTGGTTGAAGATTGGATTTCCCACAGGTAAGAAAATAAAAAAGGTATGCAACATTTGTAAATTTTAATTTGAAAGTGGTATATCTTCTTTTTATAGTTAGTTAAGTCTATATATCTATGAATAGGCTTAACTGAGAGACAGTGTTCTTGCTGACTCCATTTTCAGAAAAAAAAAAGGCCGATTGCTTGTTCATGTCGAGGTGGACGTGAATCAGATCAGAATCTTCTCACTTGAGTTTTTGGTCCTTCTAATGACAATGAACTCTAATGGCATCATGAGAGTCTTAGGATCTTTGAAGGTTGTTAGAATATTAGGACTTTTCCGAACTCTATAAAGTAATATTAGTTACATGATATTATCAACAGCATTTTCATTATATAATTTTTTTACTAACCGACTTGCATAAATTTAGATTCTGTATGTTAGAAATATTTGCATTATTATTCTGATTATTTTGTTGGTGAGTATCCCTTTTATTTCCTGAAAAATATGCAAATATATAATGACAAAATGAAACTAGTGGAGTCTGAGCTATAGTTAAATTGTGCAACATCTGTTCCTTTTTCATTTTTTTATTTACAAATAATCAGCTGATTAGTGTTTTCTAAAGTACTTGCCTTTAACTTTCACCTGATTATCTGTAGTCTAGAATGCTGCTAATATTATAAATTTTAGAGTTTTTTGCTGTTAACTTTTGTTTGGAATATTCAGTATGGCAAACTGTAGTTTCCCTATAACTGCCAACTCCTTTGAAAGTGAGAGTGAAAAAAAAATAGAAATCTCTTTCAAAATAATTTAAAGATCTCTTTTTCTTCCTTAATGACCAGAAATTCCTAAATCCTGGTTTCTAAAAACCATGCCATTTTGAAATTTATCTGGCGGACAACACTGCTCTGCTGCATTACATGTGGTTGATGTTAGTCACATCCTTGATGTAACATAACACAAGCTGGCTAAGGTAATCCAATGTGACATACGATAGCATTTTGAACCAGTCTGGAATATTTGAAAATGTGCCGTCTCTCAAAGACCATGGACAGATAGCATGGTGAGCCAAGACTGTGGACTCTGCTGCTTGCATTTTGAACAACCACAAAAGCAAAGTTCTGTGATAATTGAAGGGCGAATTCCAACCTGGTAGACCCTAACAAATACTAACAAATGTATAATCTTTTCTTGATGGTGAGTTTATACTTTAGAAAAACAGCCACTAAAGAGATGTGATCATGCATTATTACAGGTATGTGAAAAGGTAATGCAGAGATGAACATTTTATCTAGGAATATGTAAAGAGGTGACAAGTAGGCATTTGGTACCTAGTTGTTGACTATTTGATAAAAATGGTGCTCAGATCAAATCAAGTATCATTAGTGTTAGAGGAAAAACAATCGAGAAACATGAGCTCAAAGAAGAAAATATGTTTTCTACATATGTTGTTGAGTTTCTCTGTAAAAAGTCTTTCTCTCCTCAGCTTAATTTATTGTGTAGGCTGTGGAGAATTTGAAAACCATGTTTTCTTCTAGGATTACCTCAAGATCAGCTCCTTTGGTTTTAAATTTGTTTCACATTTATTTTAGTAGAAAAACTAGCACTAATAATACCTGATGAATAGTGATGAGTTACAGAAATGAAAATAACCTGGACACTAAATTTGATGGAGAATGGAGAAGGAAATTGAACATAATCTGTACATCTTAGAATAAAAAGGTAAACTTGAACTACAAGGTAAAGGGTCAGCAGAGCTGCTTTTTTTAGATTTACAACTGAACATTGTAATATAGTATTGGCTTACTCCATTATATTTAAAATATCCTTAATTCATAAAAAGCTCTTTATATCTGTCCATGTAAGTCAAAATATTTAAGTAATTCCTGTGCTAATCTATTCATATGATTTAATTAATGTGGATTCACTTTCTTGTAAATTAAAAATACATATACTTTATGCATATATGAATATATAAATACATTTTCATTACTGTTTGCACATATTTTTAAAAAATATTAAATTGAGATTCCTGAACAGCTGAGAAGATATAGGGCATAGGAAGAAAATGCTGTTTTTGAAGTTATCTTAGGTACAATGGAAAGAATTTCTAATATTTAGTACCACTCTTACAGTTTATAGTAATGTTTTTCTGATACTTTCTCCTTTGAAACTCAAAATTATATTGTGTATTATGAATTTAGATAATTTTATCCCATTTAACAGAAAGAAAATTGAGACTCAAGGATGTTCTAGTAATTGATAGAATTCTAATTTCAATCCCAGTTTCAAACTTGACATCTACTACCCTTTCTTTTTATAATTTCCCATAAAATTAGAAGTTTGTTGAAGTGGCTCAAGGCATAATAACCAATGCCAAAATTTAAAGATAAAAAATGCGCCATTGAATGGAGGATGGGTCTGTCACCCTCACGTTATACTTTAACAATGCCAGGAGTACACACAGAAGTTGCCTCTCAAATTCTGTTTGACAATTAGATTAAAAGAAAGCTATATCTAAGAATTTATAGTATGTTGTGCTTAGTGCTATAGGATTGATGTGTTGGAAAAAAGACATAGTAATACCCAATGAATCTAATATGGAATATCTTATATTTTTGATTCAACAGAAACAAACAAAAACATTGCCAAACTTACCACTGCTAGAAAACAATTTAGAAAGCCCATAAGAAAACCAAAACAAAATAAAACTAGATTGGAGGAAACTCAAGACTAAAAAGTACAAACTAAGGAAAATCAAGGTCAAGCAAATTGTTTTATTCACTGGGTTTGTTTCAAGAATGTTATTTGAATATTTTATGGATTCAGCTATCAATGATCCTGTGCAATCTATTCTAGACAGATGTTGCCTCACCAGAAGAAAAGATAGCATGAATACTAGAAACTAGATTTTAATGTTTGCTATGTGCTTGCTATATCTATATTTTTCATGGATTACTAATTCCCACAAAAAGCCTATGAAAGTTATTATTATCCTATTATATACACCAAGAACTGAAGGCCACAGAGATTAATTGACTTATTCTAAGCAACATAGTAACAGAGTAGGGATTTGAATCCAGTTATAAAGTTGAGATTTGAATACTGAAAATATTGAAGAATTTGCATATTAATCTTGGAAGAAGTATAAGTAGATGATAAGTGACAGAGAATATAAAAGTAAAGAGAACAAAGGAGTTTTCCAAATTAGTAGGTAGTCTAGCATTTGTAAGAGCCTAGCCAGGAATATTTGTGTGATACATTTGGGTATCAGATCATTTTCATTAGCTAGTTGAGTTAGGGATCTCCTGGATAATGAGTTGGCAAGCATTTTTGACCAACATTGCTTTAAGGGAGAGAGAACATGGGACATGGAGTCAGATATCTCTGAAGCTATCTACCTGTGTTACTGTGGGCAACTTCATTCCACTCATTGATCCTTTACGCACTCCTCAGCAAAGTAAGCACTGGCGTTGCTTACTTGCATTCTGTTAAATTATACTGCGGTGACAAAAATTGCCCAAATCTGAATGGCTCACAACAAAGGCCCATTTCTTGCTTAGATCATCGATCCTTTTCAAGTTAGCTACAGCTTTGCTCCCTGTTTTCTTTCTTCTGACAAAAAATAAGTTGTCCCTTCTGGCATGTGTCTGTCTTATGGCAGAGGGAACAGGGGGATACAGGAACCATAGGTTGGCTCTCAGGGACTCTGCTTGAATGGTTCTTGCATTGGTCTCACTGCCCTTTAAATAGCCCAGAGGTGGTCACATACCCAAGCCTCTTATGAGTGAAGTAGGAAAACAGCATCGTCTCACAGGCAAGGGCAGTGAATAATGGGAAGCAATTCTAAGTCTGCCACAATGCCCACAGGATTGTTGTGATGATTAAATATGAGAAGTGAAGCTCCTAGCAGAGTAGCAGGCACAGAGAAATTTTATTTCACTTTCCTTTCCTGTTTGAGTTCCAGAATCAAGCCAAACAAAGCCCAGACTCATGAAGTGTTGAGCTGTATATAACACTTTTCCAGGGTCCATTTTGTCTATGACACTTTTTAAACAATTGAGAGAATTACAACTGAGTAAATTACTATGTTTCTCATTAGAAACTGGTAATTCAAGAAGAATTCAAGTCTTATTTTTAAAAACCACAGTAAGTTAGAAAGATCTTAGTCTTCTTATTTTACTCTTGATAAAGAATTGACAAATTAAAACTGGTTTTTAAAAGTACGTTCTTAACTTCTTAGGAATTCCTAACTTTTTAGAAATATACATAAATACACACATATGCCCACACAAAACAAAAATACATAGAACAATTAAATGAGTACTATTATCAAACTAAGAAAGGAAAGTTTCAATTGGAAGTTTGCATGTGGCATACTTGATGAATATAAATTTTGTGATAATTATATTTCTCAGATATCCTGAAATATCTCTCAGGAATTTTGCAAACTTTAGAATGAGAGGAAAGTTCCCTATCAAATGTTTCTGAACAGGTCTCTTTTCTAAGTCGTGGTCAACTACAGTTAGTTTTGTATGAGTAATGGATTTGGTCTTACAAAGTTTTGGATGAATCCTTGAGGAAAAAGCCAAAAAGTCTTTCCTTCCCTCTATGAGATCAAAGACACCACTGTACTTTGGTATAAAAAGGGTTTTACCATGGTTGCCAAAAATTTTTTTTCCCTGTCAACTGTGTAGTGGCCCCACAATGACTGACAGACCAGGCAATCTCTCCAGTGAGGCTGCATTTCAACTTAATGCTAATGCTTAATTTGAAAGTACTTTGAGTCCTTCTGGACAAAAATTAGTACAAAAATAGTTCTTTCCTCAGCTAAGAGTCAGTCAACAACATCCACTGTGTGATGTGTCGCCATAGTATGAAGCAGTCCTTTAAGAATTCATGAGACATGGCCCTGGCTGGCATGGCTTAGTGGGTTGATTGCTGACCTCAGAACCAAAAAAGGTCACTGGTTTGATTCCCAGTCACAGCACAAGCCTGGTCTGTGGGCCAGGTCCCTGGTTGGGGCTGTGCAAGAAGCAACCAATCAATGATTCTCTCACACATCGATGTTTCTCTCCCTATCTGTCTCCATCCCTTCTGCTCTCTCTAAAAATAAATAAAATCTTTATAAAATAAGAATTCATAACATATGTTTCTATTTGTGTAAGAACAAAGTACTCAGTTGTGATCATTTACTTGCCTAATTTTCACATGAAATTCAATGGAGAAAAAAATAGCTTCAAATGAAAACTAAATTATTTAAATGATTCTACAGAAACAAATATTTGAGAATTGTTTTTGTGGAAAAAATGATAAGAATGTCATTTGTATGCCATTTTCATTACAAAGTATTTAAATAATAAAATTGTTATCACATGATTTTAGGTATATAATAGACAAACATATCCTCTCATATAGTAAGTTAAGTACTCAGAAAAGGGGTCTTATCATGGGGTTCCATAGTATATAAGCTCCACTTTGATATCAAATATGTGAGAAAGAAATTTTGAGAACCCATTTATTTTTAGTTTAGCATGTTTCTTTTAAAACTCAAGAAGATACCGGCCATGTATCATAGAAATGTACACTTGAAATCTATATAATCGTATCAACCAGTGTCATCTCAAAAAATTTAATTTAAAATTTTCAATGTATACAATATAGTGCAAAATGATAACAAAAAAGATTAGCAAAACGTAAATAAATTAAAGGTTGATTAAAAATCCTTATCTGTCATTTCTGGGAAAAAGGAAAAATATACAGATAAATAAGCCTCTTCTTAAAGGAGTGTACCCTTTGAACTGAGGTTCAAGAGAGATGAGAGTAGAAAGCCCAGTTGACTCAAAAATACAAAATCCTATGACTTTTATGGTATCAGAACTTATATTTAAGTCCTTTATCCATTTTGAGTTATACCATATGCCAGAATAAACTGGAAATATGGAAAACTTAGGAAGTAAAATTTGAAGCATCTCACTAAAAATATTTTTGCCAATATATCTCCTAGGGTGAGGGAAATCAAGGAAAAAATAAACAAATGAGACTACATCAAATTGAAAAGCTTCTGCACAGCTAAAGGAACCATCATCAAAATGAAAAGAGAATGGATACATGGGAGGACATATTTGCTAATTATACACTGGGCAAGAGTTTAATCTCCAAAATATATGAAGAACTCATATGACGCAACACCAGGAAGACAAACAACACAATGAAAAAAATGGGCAAAGAACCTGAATAAATACTTCTCCAAAGAGGACATACAGAAGGCCTATAGTTATATGAAAAAAAATGCTCGACATCACTATCAGAGAGATGCAAACTGAGACCACAATGAGTTATCAGCTCACACCTGTCAGAAAGGTTATCATTAATAAATCAAAAACAACAAGTGCTGGTAAGGATGTGGGGAAAAGGTAACCCTAGTTCACTGCTGGTGGGAATGCAGAGTGGTGCAGCCACTGTGGAAAACAGTATGGAATTTCCTCAAAAAATCCAAAATGGAACTGCGTTATGACCCAGTGATTGCACTGCTGGGAATACATCCTAAGAATCCTGAAACCCCAATTTAAAAAAAACTTGTGCACCCCTATGTTTATAGCAGCGCTATTTACAATAGCTAAATGTTGGAAACAGCTGAAGTGCCCATCTGTAGATTAGTGAATTAAAAAACTGTGGTACATTTACACAATGGAATACTATGCAGCAGAAAGAAATAAGGAAGTCCCACCTTTTGCGACATCATGGATGGAACTGGAAAATATTATGCTAAGTGAAATAAGCCAGATGGTGAAAGACAAATACCATATGACCTCGCTTATAACTGGAATCTAATGAACAAAATAATGAGAAAAATAAAACCAGAGACATGGAAACATGGAACAGACTGACAGCTGTAGGAGGTGGGGAAGGGTGGAAGGAAGGGGAAGGGACCAGTCAAAGAATGAGTATGAATGACACAGGGACGTGGACAAAGGCGAGGGGACTGACTGTGGCCTAGAGGGGTGGGTTGGCTGGAGTGGGATGCAAAAGGGAAAAAATTGGGACAACTGTAATAGAATAAACAATAAAAAATGACAGAAGAAAAAAGAATCCAAGGAAACATTTTCTGCTAAAAATGATGTGTTTTTACACTAGTGTTCACAGCCTTCATATTTGCAGCATTTCTTAGCTTTTCCCTGAAACTCACATCTAACTGAAGGAAGAAATTGTAGTAAAACACTTAACACTGTATGCTTCAAATCATAAAACTGAGGATATGATATCTTGAATGATTAGGGCTAATTGGTGACTGTATTCAGAGGTCAAATTTACCAGAAAGCCGCCTTACTTTTTTGCTTCAGTTCACAGACATTGTTTAAGATCAGAGGTAGAAAAGGGTTGCATGTTGTGTTAATTGGTTTGGAAGTATGTTTTCTGCTCACTCTTGATGCTATAACATGAAATGCAACGGTTTCAATGCAAACTGAAGCAAGAGGTTACATGGGCGTGGCAACTGGAGCCTAAGCTGGTTTTCAGGGTGCCAGTCAGCGTTCATTCGTTCCGCCTCTGATATCTGTGCTTTGTTCCAGGAGTATTTCTGAGAAAAATATAAAAAGGACTGTGTGAAAAAGATAAAGTACTCAGTTAAGTTTTGAACATCTCATTGTCTCAAAAGTCTACATATTTCATAAAATTTATTTCACCCAATTTTTCCAACTTACTTTCTAATTTCTTCAGTTTGTCTGTATCTAATCCTAAATATTCTGTAGCCTGTAGGGGGCATTTCAGTCTATATTCTGCAATAATGTCTTATTATTTATTTTGTCTATAGTGTACAGATAAATTCATGTTTTAATTATTTTATTAAGCAATGTGATAAGGCTTCTAAGTGAAATTAATGAAAACATTCAAGAACTCACACTAAATCTTGAAGCCTAGTGAAATAATTATTATTTCATTGACAAATTATGTCGCTTATAATAATAATGTTATTGTATATGTATATGTACATCTTTTCCAAAATGAAGATGAATAGATATCTTACTTTCCTCCAATTCCCACTTTGCAAATGTCCAGAATCTGAAACAAGCTTATTGTTTATATCACAATGTGTCCTCATCAGAGAAAACTGCCATGCTGTCTGGGAGAAATACACATAGTAGACTTAAACTGGTAGATTTTTAAAATATTTGAATGATAATTATCTACAGCCCAATCTCTTCTGAAGTTCGAACTAGCTTTGTCATTACTGCCTGAATCATTATCAGGAAATGTCTTTTAAAAAATATGTCTAAATTGGGAAACTTTTTTTAATCAGTTTTGCTCCTATTATAAATTCAAATCCTTCCATTGACAATAACCAAAATGAATAAGGTAGAGGCTTTTGCTCTTAACAGTGTACATGTCTTTAGAGCAATACTATTATTTGGGAGTCAGAAATTAATAAAATCTACCAATATTAGTAAAATAACAAGTTTAAAACATACTAAAGTGAAGCTCAACCCATTTTGTGTTTAAATTTCTAAAGCTTTGATTTAATCCTAATCCATCCCACCCAGCTGCACTGAATTCATTTGATGAAAACACTTGATAATTATTTACCCTATACTTTTATCATCTACACATTCTCTAGCACTCTCTACTTATTACTCCTTGAAGTAATAAACTCAAAACCAAAGTAAAAAAAGAAAGCAGTCCAAACACTGAAGTAAAAAGTAGCATACTCTGAAAATAAAAACAGAAACCTCTAAAATAATGTTTTATTTATCACATACAAATGTGTTTTCCTAAGGATTATTTCCAGTGTGAGCCGCCATATGGAAGTAGAAAGCCATTACAGGAATGAACTAAGATGGTTTGTATCACCTGCAGAACTTGTTTTGTTCTATGCCTTCGGGCTTGAAAATCCGCTTCCCATATTTTTTTTCCTTTCTTTAAAAATAATGTACATCAGTTTAATTTATCCCAGGTCCTGACAGAAGGATCAGATTTTAAGCATTTAATGCTGTGGTTTCAAATCCAATTTCTCAGTGTTCATCATTTCAAAAGTGGTAGAATTCAGTTTTTGAAAAGGTTCAAGAACTTGGGGAGAATTGGCAACCTTTCTAAAGTCCCACACTGATGTTAAAGGCAGCTCTGTATGGGAGAGAGAGCAGTTTGGTCTGAATTTTTCTATAGTGCTCCAGGAAATACTAAACCCTTTGCCTACCCCAACAAGAATTTCTTCTTAATGGCATCAACTTAGGAATATTTTTTAAACTCATAAAGCATATCGAATAAATAACCTATTTACAGATTTTCTGAGGTCGGACGCTGATTGGTTGGTACATTTTCCTAAAAGGAGGGTATCAGTGTATCTACTTAAGGCTCGATTCCACTGCGTGTGTTTGGAAACAGCTTTCCTTGAGCCCAATGGGATTTTCATCCATTCAGACGCTAAAGCACTAGATCCTTGCACAGTAAATTCATTGTACGCTCTCTTTATTGGTGGTGGGGGGAACTCAAAAGGTCAGGAGTCCATATTGCTTCAAATAAACATCCAGAATCTCAGATGCTTTTTTGAAATGGGCCCAAGTTTATTTGAACCTCTTTTCTGGTTTGGAAATCAGGCTGAAAATTTCACAGAAACAGATTTTCTTGTGAGATCTCAGAATGTTGTGGTTTAAGTAAAGTAATAAACAAACTTGAAAAATGAAAGGCAAAATTGGCTCAGACTCACCTGGTTTCATTCTATTAAATGCCTGAAACTGAGTGGCATTGTGCAATATTTAAAAAAGAAGAAAAAATCAGAGTTTGGCTGTGGTTTAGCCTAGAATCATCAAAAATTCCTGCTGAGGAGGTTTAAGAAAACTTTCTGTCTGTCTGTTCTCCTTAGTCCTCATTTTTCAATAACTTAACTTTTTTCTCTTTATTTTTAGTTTGGGAGACTTCTGTATTGCACTTCTACTTTTGAGCTATTAATGAAGACTGACTATTTGACCTTCTTTTGAAGTGAAATAATTTCCATTTGTTTATGGGTGTGATCTCCTTGAAGCGTATATTATGGTATTTTCATGGTGTAGATAACAAAAAAGAAGAATTTTTTGAATAATTATTGAATACCAGGCATAAAATTTAAAACTTTTACTTATATCATATTGTTATCGTTAGAGCAAATCCATTATACAGATGTTACTATCTCAATTTTATAAGTGATCAAGAAGTGAGTCATAAAGCTGTATAGCTATATTACTTGTAGCTAGTAAGTAGCAGAGGAAAAGTTGAAGCCAATGCTGACTTCAAAGCCCCCATATTTTATTACTACTTTATGAAGTTTCCTGTATAGTTGTTGAGGTTTTCCCAAGAGTTTTTTTTAAAGTCCAATTATCACTTACTAATAACTTTAATTCTAAATACACACACGGACACACACACACACATACCCTTTGCCTACTCCAACAAAAGTCTCTTCTTAATGGCATCAGCCTAGCTGGAAAGAATACTTGTTTTGTACATCTTAAAAGTGAACAGGAAATTTCTATAGTTAAGAAAGTCTGTTATCAAGATAATGTCTTAGATTTGTAAAGCACTGTTCTATATACAAAGATCTTTTGTGTTTTTTATTATCTCATTTGGATCCTTCCAGAAAACCAGGAGGTAGGCAGATAAGGCATCTTCATCTACTGGTACAAATGAAGAAAACTGAGGCTCCATGAAATTAAGATATTTTCCCAAAATTATGAAACTAAGAGACGTCCAGAGAAACTCCAAGTCAAATCCTCTACCTGTATAAATTACTCTTCTCAAATCAACACTTCAGAATTCCATTCTGTGATCTCCTTCTAATATCTATGTTTTATTTTCTCTTTTACCTCTTTTCAATCACACTGTATTTTCACTAGTTCTTTTGCATATTTTAGCTCTGTACATACATTGTGCTCCTGATAGAAAGTGCTCTACACTAACTGATAAAATCCAAACTACTTTTGCAAAGCCCAAAATAGTCTGGACACATGATACCAAAGCTGTTCTTGTGCTACCCATTTAAGTTATGTATCAAGTCTAAATTTAATTAAGACCACATTTTATTTATACATTTCATGCATTAAACTCATTTAAACTTTTAGTCAGATTTCATTAGAAGAAATACTACCGTGCACATCATGCAGTAGTAAAGCTAATGTGCTTCAGGAATTTGAAAGAAGTTAGAGATCGGGGGTCTGATTTCAAAATGTCTTTTTCTTTCTCTCCCCAGCGCTTGCAGCAGGTCTGGGAGCAAGAGGCACACAGTTTGTTTCCTAGGACACTAATACAGTCAGCATGCTCTGTACAAATGTGTAAACACAGACATTCCCTGTAATCAGGAAGGTTGGTATCTTAAGGCAAGATTATGTTTTTTTAGGAAATGCAATTTATGTTCAGGATTAAGTTTCGTTTGCAGACTGATAACGTCTGAGGTTCAGGAAGATGATAAAAATATTGTGTCCTAACTCCCTGCCCTACCTCTGAAGTCTTTGAATCAGTCTTCCTGGACAACCCCCATTCTCATAATTCCAAGTAGAATTATTTAGATTCTTCATGTTTTAGACAGATAAAAAAGTAAAGGATGTGAAAATATAAAACAAACATTTAAAATCTTAAAGCATTTATAAGCCTCTTTGGTGGGTGTGAGGAAATTCAGAGAGACATGAGGAAAAAGTACAGATGGCGCTAGGACTAACATCCTTCCTCACGAGTCAGGAAATTTAGATTTATGTTGGGTGGGTATGTTGGAATTCTTGAGGTTAAGGTGGGATTGGGTAGCAAGTTAGACATGATTCTTAGAACGTAATCATTTTTGTCTGCTTGTGGCATTGCACTAATACTATAAAACAAGTTAAATATATGACAAATATTCCTTGTTTGAAATGGAAGTTGAAATAAATCCACTCAGAATATCGAGTAAGTCGTCTCTATAAATCCTTTCATCAAAAAACAAAACTAACTTCTTTATTTCTTTTCCAAGCTAGTAAAAAAAGTTATCACAAGGTAAAGAGCAGTTTTCATGCCAAAAACATTTTTTTTCTTTTTGCTTAATTCATGGGTTTTCATTTTTAGCTCCAGAATCAGAGGTCTGAGGTTCACTCCTCCCTTCTTTTA
Source organism: Micronycteris hirsuta (assembly GCA_004026765.1). NCBI lineage: Eukaryota > Metazoa > Chordata > Mammalia > Chiroptera > Phyllostomidae > Micronycteris > Micronycteris hirsuta. The sequence continues at coordinate 52,758 of PVJI01009617.1, forward strand.
TACAACAAGTTGCAGATCATGCAAAAGTAAACTATGGTCTTGATCTTTGATCAGACAGCTGACTTTTCTCCATCTTTAAAATAAAATTTTCCCCAAATGAACTGAATATGCAGAACTGGAACTTTTCTGATGGCAAGGGAGCCTGGAGTGTGTTTTTTTTTTTTTTTTTTTTTTTTAATCATGGCAACAGCTACCACACAGGTCTGTTGGAAACCTCATTCTGCAGGGCCTTGCTTGCAAGAGTAGTAGTGCTTTAGGGCAGGCAGAGGGGGCATTTGCTTGTTTGTTCTCACGTATTTTCTAAATTTCTTGTTTGTGTCAATTAGGAGGTTAGAATTGGAGAATGCAGCTTTGGGTTGATTTTCATGGAGTAAAGTCCTTGAGTAGCGTTATAATTATCTAAGTAACCAGATATGCTCTTACAGGCAAGGAGGGAATCAAGTATGATAGGGCTGGACCAACTTTAGATTCTGACTCTTCCTGCTGTTTGCTTCCAAGACATTTGAAAGAAAACACATTGTAGTTTAAACCTTTTTTCTTTATTTCCCCTTCTGTTTGTAGCACCTCCTCTAAAAATAGAATTTTATGATATGCAATATAATTTATTTTTAAGACCATTTATTAAATAAGAAGAATGTTCTCCTGGCCTTAGATGCAATAAAACTAAGTGTGTGTGTGTGTGTGTGTGTGTGTGTGTATTCATAGAGTTAATGTTTACAGCAGAGGGCTAACGCATTGAAATAAGGAACTGAAATGGAAACTCTGACATCATTTTAGCTGTAGTCCCACTGCCTTCACTGGGGAGAAAAATATTAGCCCTTGTCCAACTTACCTTTTCCATGAGGTGTAAAAAGCACCCTGTACAAAGAGAGACTATGAAACCCAGAGCTAGTCTGATTGCTTGCATGTTATTCATCTGCACGCCCATTGTTTTAAACTGGCACTAGGCAAACCCGCTGATTCTAACCATATGGCTGCGTGCAGAAGTGCGTTGAGGAGTTTCCTCTAGGGTGCCCACAGAGTGTCCTACTGGCGTCCCAGCCTGCAGAAGAAAATAAAAAGTCTGAGTTGTCCCATTATGAGATTTCATCCAGATGCTCATAAGGTTATATATTTAAATAATGAGTCTTGGACTTGAAGGAAAATTACCATTTTAAAGCTTTACAAACTATATGCATTTCTCCACTAGGTGGCGCGAAAGGCCGTAATACTATAAAGGTAATTTACAAACGGGGGAAGCAAAATCTAGTTTTTAAAAGATTTTAAAGGTGGATTAATTCACAACTACTACTCTTCTGATCAGATTACAAGCTTATAGTCTCAAACGCCTGCTGAATGGTCGACAAAAATTCCACATCACAGAGGGCACGTAGAAACTTTTGAGATATGGAAGAGAGTTTATGCTGGTAAACTGAAATTATTTGAGAATGAAATATTTTCTATTCAATGTATAAATTAATACAAATGGTCAAATGATCAAGTGATCAAATGATCACAATAATTTCTCTATAATCAAGTATATTTTCTTCTTATTACATTATTCACAATTTTAAAGGAAGATATTTCTTGTCCCAAATAATCTTCAAAATTTGGCGATGTCCTGTTATTAAGAGTGCTTATGAACTATCCTGATTATTTCTCTAACTGGAATTTTGGGGACTATATGGTTCTTTCTTTTCAGTTTAATAATATTCAGCTATTGTGTGCTATGTGAGCTATTGCCTAAGTAGGAAGTCTCGTGTGGAGTTTGGGTTCCGATGGGGTGTAGTCGAGGTTCCTATTACATGTGCTTGAATTTTAGCTTCCCCAGTTGATGTTTTCTTCTTCCTTTTAGCATTAATTTCTATGTCTTTCCTCATGTCTGCTGCACAAATCCTATTTCAGGTTTTTCTAGGCTATAGAAACAAGCAGCATTCCCAGTGTAGGAAAGGCACAGGTGGGGCCACACGCTTGCTGCCTCCAGGACTGAGTTGTATGGGCCCCGCCCCACCACGCACCTTTTATCGCTAACTAGACCAGGTGTGTGTGAAACTGTGAAGCAGGCGATGTTGTTTTTGATTGATAATTATCTTCTCTTTCCGTGACCTTATATCCACATCACATGTAGTATAGTTCAGAAAATAAAAACACAGGTATTAAACAGACCTAGGGTCAAATGTTGATACTACTATTTATAGATTGCATGATCTTGGATAATTTACTTAATATCTCTGTACTTCCATTACCCAATTTGAAATATTGGAATGATAGTTCCCATAACTAAGAGTGGTTTTAAATATTAAGTTTGGTCAAACATATGAAGCACTTAATGGTCTGGCCTGTGATAACTTAGTAGATGGTAACTATTGTCAGCAAGAATAAGCATTTTATAAACCTAATTCTATTTTTATGGCACCATAATAGACTGAGGTGAAAAAAATTGTAGGATATCCTGCCCTAAGATCTACAAAGTCTAATTGGGATAATCATTCATTTGTTTATTCATTGATTCATTAGCAAATAATTATTGAATACCTACTATACAACAGGGCGTTTTGATGATATTATAACAATGAACAAAAGAAACATAAGCATTGTCTTCCACGAATTTGTAGTTTGGTGGAAGAAACAAACTCTAAATAAAAGCACATTATTCAAATAACCTTTCAATTACAGTTATGATAAGTATCATAAACAAAGAGGACAGCATAGTAAAAGCCTAGCTGTCACCTTGGGGTCACCCTTACCTTTGAATTACAAAGAAATATTGATCCAAATTTCTTCTATCGTATTTTCTGCAAAAGCTAATATCTTCATGGCTGTACAGATGCCTCCAGATTTTTTTTCTGAGAGTTACCCCTTTCTCTAATTTCATATTACTGCTAAAATCTTTCTTTAGTGATCTTAATTTCTACAGTGCTTTTCTTCTCCCTGCCTTTTATGGGTCAAGATAGATTGCCTAGCCTTTCTAATGCTAACAATATTTTGATTAAAAAAATAGATCTCTAATGATGCAATTGATTAATCTGATTACTATTTATTAAGTCAATGATGGTGCAAATATGATTTACGGTAAAGACTAATGATAGTGATCACAGCCTGGTGGAGAGAGAGGTTACAGCAAAATTCCTTTCTGCTGTCTCTCAAATCATAGCAAATAAATTTGTTTACCAAACTTACTTGCAAAGTGGCTTATACTAGGTTGAACAAATTTAAAAGAAACAAAAATTTAACTAAACCTTAAAAAAACCCTGCAAGATTTGATCTTCAATTTAAATTTTCCTCACTATTTCATGATGCCTCTTTAAGAAAGTAAAATAAAAATTTTATTTTTTTCTTTTTATTATTGTTGTTCAAATACAGTTGTCTCCATCTTCCCTCACCAACTCCTGACCCCAGAAAGTAAACATTTTAAATTGATAACATTAGATTTAAAAATTTATGAAAAATTTATTTATTTTAGCTGTATTAAAAATAATCCCACATAATCCCACATGGATTGAGAAAAATTTGTAAAACTAGTCAACCTGAACACAACAAAAATAAAAAATAAAGTTAGTAAAATACAGATATTTCCAGTAATGTTTATAAGTCTTCTACATGACCGTCAAAACTGGAGTGTTATGCACACTTACTACATTATCATAGAGAGGTGAACGGGGGGTCAGGAGGCCTGGCTTCTAACCCCCCAAACAACTATCGACAAATCTCCAATACCATCTAGCAATGCACTGTGCAATACAGTAGCCAATAGCCACATGTGGATATCTACATTTAAATTTTAAATAATTAAAATTAAAAATTTTTATTCCTTAGCCATACTAGTCATATATGTAGTCATAGATAAAGTGTTCAATATTCACATAGCAGTTAGTGGCTACTATTGAACAATTCAGTTAGAACATTGCAGAATGTTCTATTGTACAGTCCTGTTCTAGAATGCTTATCCTTACCTATAAGTATATTATCCCATTTTTTTGCCTTTGATCCCTCATCATTTTCTTAGCGGTATGTTTGGAGAACGGGAATTTTTAATTTTAATGTACTTGAACTTATCCATTTTTTCCCTTTATGGTCAACATTTTCTGTGTCCATTTAGTAAAACTTTGCCAACTTCTGAAAAAAATATTTTTCTTCTCTATAATATTATGAGCTAGCATTGATCTTGGTGGAAATTTAATAAATGCTAATTATAATGGTGGTGTTAAAAGAAAAATAACATTATGGAAAAGTCTATTTTTTCTTTAGATGAAAGTATAGGGACAGGCTGGCTGGTGTGAGTCAGTGGATTGAGTGCCAGCCTGTGAACCAAAGGGTTGCTGATTCGATTCCCAGTCAAGGCACATGTCTGGGTTGTGGGCCAGGTCCCCAGTAGAGGGCATGTGAGAGGCAACCACACACTGATGTTTCTCTCCCTCCCTTTCTCCTTCCCTTCTCTCTAAAAACAAATAAATAAAATCTTAAAAAAAAAAAAAAAAAAAAGAAAGTATACGGACATGGAAAATGGTCCAAAATACTTTCTTGTAATTAAACTTCAATTTTTTATTTGAGCTAAGTATCACCAAAACATACTTTATTTGATTTCATGACAACAAGAAAATAGTGTACTGTAGTTTCATTTGGGAAGCAACCTGTATATTTAGTTGTGTTTTTATGGATCTTGGTTATAGCCTTCAACATTCTACCCCTACTTATTTGAAAATGCTAACTTTATGGATTATAAATTCCTGGCCAGTTACTGGAGCAAGTGTCTTCTCAGTTTTGCTTAGTCCCAATGGCCTTTTGACCTCAACGGCCCTCTCTTTGTAAGACAAATTGTGTATTTGAGAAAGAAAACATATTTTGACCAATAAACTTCATATTTTATGGAGTTTAGGGCATGGGAAAGTGCTTAGGGTCCTTGAGTTCTATTTTATTTGAAGTTCTTCACATTTCTACTCAACCATTGAATTTTGACTATTTTTCTGAACTTATTTGATTAATAAAATTTGGGTCTCCATTTGGTCTCTAAGACTGAAGTTCTGAGTTCATTTTGATGGCATCAAAATGGCTTCTATATTCTCTACTGTCTATGAACTCTCCTAATGATATGCAAAATATGGAAATGGAATACACATTCATGTAATATTTCTCTAAAGAATTTTGGGAAAAGTGTGTTATTTATGGAAATATGACCTTTTGTAGTTTGCTTTCAGTTCTTTGATATCACTGGTTATTCTTCACCCCAAATGTATAACTCACACAGAAGAAAATCACTGGAGTAATTATGTAGTTAAGCTATGAACAGAATTTATTAGAAATAGAGACCAAAGCAATAACTTTATATAGGAAGTTGCTGGTCATCAAAACATTTCTTGAAAGTTTGCTCAGTACAAATCTCTCATACCAGCTTAGCATATTTAATCTTCATTAGCATTTCCAAAAGCTAGCCAATTTCCGCCACTGATCACATTCTCCATCATCATCTGCTTTATTTTCTCTTCAGGACTTGCAACTATCCGAAATTTTCTTGTTTATTGTTTACTTTTATTGTCTGTCTGCACCAACTAGCATGTCAGCTCCATTTTAGATATTTTCCTGCTAATAATTCACTGCTCATGTGTTTTTTATTTCTACTCCTGACCTACTTTTTTTTTCTGTTATAAGGAGAAATGCAAATATCCTTAATAAATTAGGTAAGGTGAAATATAAATTAAATTAATTATACAAATTGTGTCACCCTATGTGATTTTTGCTGATTTTGTTTATAGCTTTATCTCCAGTATCAAGAATAGTGACAGGCACATAATAAAATACTTAATAAATATTTATTGAGTAAATAAATCTTCCTGAATTTTTAGACAAGCAAAAAAAGATCATTCTGTTGTTTAAAGGCGCACTTGAAATAGAAGTACAAATTTTCCGAGCATCCAAGTTCATAAAGTTTTCCTATGTCAATCTGCCTCTGATCTTCAATGTGAATAATGAGCTGGAGAAGTAGAATTTAGCACAATCTTAAGGAAAAAATTACTGTTTCACATAAGTTGACTCTAGCCAAAAAAAAAGTCCTAGTAAGAAATGGACACCTGATTGGAAAAAAAAAATTCCAGAAAGTTCAGCTAAAAGACAATATAAAGAAATGGCCCAAGGCTTCTAAAGAGAAGGTGGTTGAAAGAGATGAGAGTTCTTCCAAAGCACATCATATGTACGCGAACACTGACAAACAAGCCATGATACTCTTACTATTTTCTTTCCTACTCGTTCTCTCAGAGTACTGTGACCAACACTTACCCCTCTTCACAAACCTCCAAAAATCTTCTGACTTTCAGGTGATGATCTTAACTCAAATGTAATTGGGAAACAAAACAAGATTAATTAGACTCTAAGATGACGACTGTCCAGAGATTTGTTGCGCCATCTAATGGATGGTCCAGAGGGCTTATCTGGTGTTAATGGATAGAAGTCACAGAGACTGCATTGTGCTTAGCACGTAAAAAAACTGTGCACAGACAATTCTGAGTTACTTAGCAAGGCACCTGGAGGAAGAAGGTAGGAAAGTACGTTTATTCACTGTCAAACATGAATCAGAAAAACATCAGATTTGAGTCACTGCACTGGGGTTTGAAACTACAAATGACACTTGCAGTAGTCAGGTTAAACCCACATTCCAAATTCTAAAGGTGGTATAAAGAACAGTTTTTTAAAATCCTCTCAATTGGTAGATGTTTAGAGAGAAGACTTGCCAAAAATGAATATAAAATAACAACTGTTAATGCATTTAATGCTGACTACCAGCCAAACTTACATGAAGGAGTGAAAACTGAAGATCCCCAGGCAAGAAGATGTTAAGGGTTTCAGATCTCGCCCTGCCAGACCAGTGAGGGTGAGGGTGAGGGTGGGGGGAAGGGAGCAGGGTCCATTCTGGGAGTAGAGAGGTAGAAGACCGGGGCTGGTGTTCTAAGAACCATGGTTTACCTGAGGATTTTTTATTTAGATCTTTAGGGACACAGTACTACCAATACATTTCAGTCAATGGCATACATGCTGGAGTACATATCCTGCTACCTCTGGATGCTCCAGAGTAATTCCTGGGAACCTTTCTGTGTGCAGAGGACTGGGATTCAACTCATGGGTTATCCATGTGCAATTCTTTAGCATATTAGTGTTGAAAGGCAATCATGTTCTCATTTATTCATTTATTCATCTGACATCTTTACTGAGTATTTGCCATTGTTCTAAATGCAAGGGAACAGCAATGAAAATAAAAACAACTTTCTCGTGAAACTTGCATTCCAGTGAGGGAAGGCAGAAGTTAAACAGGTTAGGTAAGTAACATGTACTGTGTGCTAGGTAGAAATATGAGCTACAGACAAAAATAATGTAGAGAATGGGGGTTAATTACAAGCTTAAGTAAGGTGGACAGAAAGGCTTGTGGATGTGACATTTAAAGGAAGGACTGAAGGTTTAGAGAATAGGGCTGAGAGAAAAGTGTGCGGAGGGAAGAGTTGAGAATGCAGCCTGTGGGGGAAGAGTATCCTGGCAGAGAGACAGTAAGTTCATATTCCCAAAGCAGGGCTGCCTTTATGGGTGTGCAACCTGTGCTCTTGTCCAAGACCCATGCCATCTTGAAATTCTTCATAAAATTTTAACAAAGAACCTTGAATTTTTATTTTGTGCTGCACCTCTCCACATAGGTAGCTAGCCCTGGCCTTAAGGCACTACAGTGAGTAGTAACGAGGCCCCCTGGTTAGAGGGGAGTGAGCAAGATGGAGACCAGGAGATATCAGGGCTCCAGGGGGGCTACACATCTGCATGAGCATCTGTGACCTGAGTACTGTTTGAGTGGGATCAGTCCGACTGCTGTGTTGATAATAGAATGAATGGATCGAAGGTGAAAACAGAGTGGTCAGTTTAAGGAAAACTATTGCTGGTAGGGTAACATCTGGTCCAAAATTTAAAATATCATTGTACTTCCGGCCAAGATGGGGGTGTAGGTAGACACACTGTGCCTCCCTGCACAACCAAAAGAAGGACAACAATAATTTAGAAACAAAAAAAACAACAACCAGAACTGACAGAAAATCAAACTATGTGGAAGTCCGACAACCAAGGAGTTAAAGAAACATTCATCCAGTAGGAGGGGCGGAGATGGGCAGCCAGGCAGAGAGGACTCATGGCAAGGCTGCGGCTGGTGGATCTGGTGAGGCGGTGGCTGGTGGAGCAGGTGGTCCCACATTCACGTGCAGATAAACCAGGAGCAAGACAGACCGCACAACCCAGAGTCCCAGCACTGGGAAATAAAGCCTCAAACCTCTGACTGAAAACACCTGTGGGGGTTGTGGCAGCAGCAGGAGAAACTCCAGCCTCACAGGAGAGATCATTGGAGAGACCCATAGGGTCCTAGAATGTACACAAGCCCACCTATCCAGGAATCAGTACAGAAGGGACTGATTTGCTTGTAGGTATCTGGGGAAGTGACTTTAAGCCAGCAGAGAGCAGAGCAAGCAGCACTGTTCCCTCTCAGACCCCTCCCCCACAGACAGCGTCTGAACACTGTGACATGGGTTGAACACCTAGCCCAGGTGAACACCTAAGGCTCCACCCCACCTTATACATAACAGGTGTGCCAAGAAAAAAAAAGTGGCCCAAATGAAAGGACAGATCAAAGCTCCAGAAAAAAATAAAGCTAAGTGACGAAGAGATAAACAACCTATCAGATGCACAGTTCAAAACACTGGTAATCAGGATGCTCACAGAATTGGTTGAATATGGTCACAAATTAAATGAAAAAATGAAGGCTATGCTAAGTGAAATAAAAGAAAATGTGCAGGGAACCAACAGTGATGGGAAGGAAACTGGGACTCAAATCAATGGTGTGGACCAGAAGGAAAAAAGAAACATTCAACCAGAAAAGAATAGAGAAACAAGAATTGAAAAAAATGAGGAGAGGCTTAGGAACCTCCACTACATCTTTAAACGCTCCAACATCCAAATCATAGGGGTACCAGAAGGAGAAGAAGAAAAGCAAGAAATTGAAAACTTATTTGAAAAAATAATGAAGAACTTTCCCAGTCTGGCAAAGGAAATAGACTTCCATGAAGTCCAGGAAGCTCAGAGAGTCCCAAAGAAGTTGGACTCAAGGAGGAACACACCAAGGCACATCATAATTACATTACCCAAGATTAAAGAGAAGGAGAGAATCCTAGCAGCAGCAAAAGGAGACAGTTACCTACAAAGGAACTCCTATAAGACTGTCAGCTGACTTCTCAAAAGAGACTTTGCAGGCAAGAAGGGGCTGGAAAAAAGTATTCCAAGTCATGGAAGGTAAGAACCTACATCCAAGAATACTCTATTCATCAAAACTTTCATTTAGAATGGAAGGACAGATAAAATGCTTCTCAGATAAGGTCAAGTTCAATAGGTGAAGCTCAAGGTGAGTTCATCATCACCAAGCCTTTATTATATGAAATGTTAAAGGGATTTATCTAAGAAAAAGAAGATAAAAAATATGAACAGTAAAATGACAACAAGCTCACACTTATTAACAACCACACCTAAAACAAAAACAAAAACAAAGCAAACAACTAGAACAGGAGCAATCACAGAAATGGAGATCACATGGAGGGATATCATCAGGGGAGTGGGAGAGGGAGAGAGGGGAAAAAGGTACAGAGACTTAGCAGCATAAATGGTACGTAGAAAACAGACAGGGGGAGGTGTAGAATAGTATGGGAAATGTAGGAGCCAAAGAACTTATATGTACGATCCATGGACTTGAACTAAAGTGGGGGGGGGGTGTGGGTGGGAGGGGTTGTGCAGGGTGGAGGGGAATCAAGGGGAGGAAAATGGGACAACTGTAATAGCATAATCAATAAAATATATTTTAAAAATGTAAAAAAATATTGTATTTTCCTGTTCTTAATTAAGGACTTAGAGATTTCAATAGTTTTAGATGACAGTTTTTGAACAAAAGGAAGAAAGACTTGTTATAAAGTATTATTTGCTTGTAGGCTGCAGGTCCTGAAATAGAGTTGCCTCATATCAACTAATAATCTGTAATCTAAAAATATCACGCATATTAAAAATAATGTCTTATAAACTATATGAAGTTGTCATCATTACTATAATGGGGAGTTTGACCTAGATGGTCTGGGAGGGTTCTTTCCAATTCTTATTTTCTCTGCTTTATACATTCTCATTTGCCATTTAATACTATCTTAAATCTGATTTTCATTTTACTTACTCTGGCCCCAGACAGGCTGGGTTTATTTTAAATTCACATTTAATTTTGAAGGTTTGAGGAGTTGTCATAGATTTTAAATATTTATACATAATTATATATATTTCACGTATTAGAATCAAATGAGATAATGCACATAAAATGCTTTGGAAAGCCTCAGTCACTCTCTAAATGCAGGAGATTAAGTAGTATATTAAGAAGATTGTCGTTTAAATCTGTTTAAAATAATTGGCTTGAAATCTCTCTTACATTTTTCAACAATCTGAGAAAACTATATACTCCACTATAGCTAAAACATAGAACTTGCTTTCATTTTATAAAATTAAATTTTTGGAGAAGGATTAACTAGCAATTTTCTACATAGTGTAAAGATTGTTCTTCTGATATTGGCACTTGTAGGTTGTTTAGAATTTTCCTGCCAAATGTGCAGTTTCTTGACTTTCAGTTGGTGGGAGAGAATTAATTTTCTGGGCTCATGCTTGTTTCTAACTTTAGACTTCTATTTACAAGCAAGAAAATAAGCTTATTTTTCCCCTAAAATGTTAAGTCAAAGTACACATTCCCTGGATCAAGTTGTTGGCAATTAAAATGTTGCTTACAAATTTACCTATGTTCATGTGATCTGGGCAGTGTCCTGCTCCTACACACGTTTCTTTAGGAAGATGGCCATCTTTACAAAGGTTAAGTCCTTTATAATTGCTTTTGATCCAGGCTCAAGCATCAAGTGTCAGCTCTGACTCAGACCTCCCCCTCAGCGCTCCTTAATTCCCAGATTAGGTCTCATCGCTTCATGGCCCGCCATTCGCTTCCTCCCAGACATTTGTCATGATAAAGTTGATTTTCTTTTCCTTTTTTGTTTACCAGCTGTCTTCCCCATAGACTGTAAACTCGGTTGTAGTAGAGACCATGCCTGTTTGTTCTTCCAACTCTGTTACATTACTTGGTGAACGGGAGGTACTGTACATTTGTTCACTGACTCATTAACGTGAAGCTGTCTGCTTCAGTGGGACTATTGTACTAAAATTTTTCAGAATAGCACCATATATGAGAGATATTAAAAGCCATGGGATGAATACTAATAAAATATCAAATGTTACCTTGAGTGTATTTGAAATAAAATATAACTTTACAGTGATCTACATCACTAACTTAATTATTGACTATAGGCTAGGTTATGCTATACTAAAGATCTGTCTCCCAAATGATAACATGTCTAGTGAGATCAGTGGGAATAATAGCTCCAGCAGGCTTAGGGATGCCAGGTGGGGGAGGGGGGTTCCACTGTGTTGGGACATACCATCTCAAAGCATGGCTTCCAAGGTCACTGCATGAAGGAAAGAGAGAGGGCATGGGGAACTCAGCGCCACTCTTAGAAGCCCTGGAGTGGAAATGGCAAGCGTCAGATGGCCTGGCATACGTGCAGTGGTCTTGAAAATCTTTTATGCAAAGGAAAAAGAGGTAGAGTAGATGTGGTAAGAATTAAGCAAATGTACTATTAAGTTAAATTTTTGTATGAGGCAATGTTTATTTCAGGTGTTTGAATAAAGAATTACATGTG
>PVJI01009618.1:0-64777 GCA_004026765.1 Micronycteris hirsuta
ACAGGAAACCTGGGGACAAGAAGCATCGGTCCCTATCAGTCAAGTTCAGTCATCACTATCCCATAGGTCAGAACCTGACATCTGAGACACTCACCCTGGGGTGCTGTCACCAGGCAAAGTATGACACCCAGCACTCTCATCTTCTCTAGGGCACACCTCTGCCTTCTACAACAGAGCTAGCCCCCTGTGCAGAAAGAGCTGTAAATCCCAGAGCCCAGGGGAGAATTTAACTAGGAAATGAGAATGAAATTTGCATGTTGGTGACTCTGTTCTCATAAGTGAGGAAGGGCTGTCATCGCTGCCCCATGTGCTTTAGGGTCCTGAGCACATTTATTCTCTCAGACTCCTTGTTGGGGGTCAGGGATAAGCCAGTGAGTAAATAAGCCAGTGAGTAAAACACAAATACTATGTGATCTCACCTATAAGAGGAATTTAATGAACAAAATAAACTAACAGACAAAATAGAACCACAGGCATGGAAACATGGAATAGACTGTCAGTGATGAGAGGAGAGGTGGGAGGGAGCGATAATGGTAGAAAAAAGTGGAAGGGATTAGGCAAGAAACATGTATTAGTGATGCATGAACATGGGCAACAGTGTCGGAATTAACCGTGGGAGTGGGCATGTAATGGGTACAGGAGTCAAAGGGAAGATTTGGGAAAACTGTAATAGAATAAAAATTTAAAATAAATTAAAAATAAACCATTTTCAATATCGTATTTTCTTTATGATATTATTTTTACCTGAGTAACTTTGCACCAAGGCAGACAAAGGAGACACACGTATTCTTCTTTTAATTTTTGGATGATTTTGATTGTGTGTACAGATCCCCATGCAATCTCTTCCCTCATGCATGGCCAGGACATTGCAGAGCCTCTAATCTGATTACATGACAAATAATCATGTTTTTACATGGAGAAAAGATAGGAAATATCAGTAGTAATTATATTGTGTACCACTGAGGATTTTTCACATTGCGAAGTGATTATGAAAGTGCTTTAACTGAACTGTTGTCTCAGTCTAGTGTTGTCAGTGATGTTGGGGTTAAGAGAGAAGGAAATGAGGGGAATTCCTGGCACGGTTTGCTCACAGGAAAGGGGCCTTCAACCCTGAATGGAAATCCTCACTCTCAGCCTCCCTGTGCCATGTTTCTGGGATGCTCACTGTGGTCTCAGATGCTGGGCTCTCCCACACAACATACAAGGTTCTTAATGTATAATAGACACATTCTTCCATCAGATGCATGGTTCGGAAATTCATTCTCTGAGTAGACTTGTCTTTTAACTCTCTTAATAGAATTTTTGATGTTTTCTGAGGCAAATATTTTTAATTTAAATAAAGTTCAATTCATCACTACTTTATTTAAGGGGTCCTTTATTGGTATTTTACTAAAAAGTCCCCAGGAAAAGTCCCTGTTATTGGTTACAGTAGCCATAGCAAGTAGAAAAGGTTTTGGTGCCAGAAGTGGAATGCTGTTGGAAAAATTACTGACAAATTTGGAAGTGACTTTGGAACTGGGTAAGGGGATGATGCTGTACTTATTTTAAATTATGGCAGAAGTAAGCATTCTTTGTTTTCAACAGGGTGTTACTAGAAGTATGTGTTTAAAGACTCCTCCAATGAGGAACAAGAATGAAGTACAGGGTATGATAGAGAGACTATGTCACCTTAGCAAATTCCTAAATAATTATAATCAGGAGTTTATTAAAAATAGAAATGTTTACGATTATGCAAGTATAGATAAAAAGAAATAAGGAATATGTCATTAGTCATTACAAAAGGGTGGAGTCCTGACTGGCGTGGTTCAGAGGACTGAGAGGTCGCGTGTAAATCAAAGAGTCATTGGTTTTATTCCCAGGCTCCCAGTAGGGGGAGCCTGGGAGGCAACCACCCACTGACATTTCTCTCCCTCTTTCCCCCTCCATCCCCTCTTTCTAAAAATAGATAAATAAATAAATAAAATCTTTTTTAAAAAAAGAAGAAAACACTAAAGTGTGGAAAGGGGAATCCTTTTTACCCATATTCAAATTATCACAGTGTCCCTGATATATTTGGTAAAAATGTCACCGGTCCAGGGCATTAGGATTTGGACACTATTGAGTCCATTACTCATCTGTTCACACCATGACTCACCCAAGCTGCATAATTCACTGGGGCTCCATTTATGAAATCTCTCAACACTTACAGGGAAGAGAGGGCACCCCTGACTGGAGGAGCCATGGTGATGGTGTGTCTGTGTGAGGAGCTATTGTTTCATTGGGCCAAGAGCCTTGTCTCAGTCCATCATCATCGTCCTCATCAACATCACCACTATCATCATCATCATCCTCATCATCATTAGATTTCTTATAATCATTACTCTCATTCCCTGTAGACATTGTGGTTGTCTACACACAGTAACTCATTTTCTCAATGTTTTACTCATTTTTTATCATCGTAAAGTGGAATAGAGTGTGAGACTATTTTATTTTACATTTGCTGACAAATGAAGACTGCTGCAATTCTCTTCTCCATCTGTCCCACACGGGAAATCTGCTAAGAAAGTCTGGGTATCCTGTTCAGATGTCACTGGGAGATTGAAACCACACAAACCCCTGTAAGCAGAATTGTCCTTCCCACATTAACTCAACAAAATAAAGGCCCTGATCCAGTGTACTTTCCTGGCTTTATCAAAGCTCATCTAAGTTGCTGAAAGGCTCTTCCTTTTATTCCATGGATTTCAGTTAAATGCATTATATACACCCCATATCTCCTTTCTGTGTGAGTTTATCATCAGCCTGGGCATCGACACCAAGCTGTTGTGGTGCCTTTGTGGGTACTTGTGCCTTTGTCTGATGTCAACTATTCTTGGTGTATGAGCATACTGGCAAGTCATTGGCTGTCACCACCTGTGGTTTTTGTCCTCTGCTGATGGGTTCATATGTCTCTGGTGGCCACTGTCCTATATGCATGAGCACTGCTGTTGGCAGGCTTGGAAACTGAGCTGTGTGGGGATGGGCTGCATTGTCGAGTCCTGAAAAGGATGCCCACTCAAATTGAGGAAAACTATCTTCTTTATGTCCCCACCAATTCAAATTCAAGTTCACATGTAAACATACTAGGCACATACCCAGGAATAGCTTTCACCCACTTGTTTGGGAACCTTGGGATCTACTCAAACTAATGCAAAAAACAAATAGTCACAACACAACTATTTAGCTGAAAGGTTTCTCAGATCCTGGTAATGTATTTAGATGCATTTAGATGGAGAAGCAACTACTTTAGACTGATTGCTTTCTTAGATACCTGCATGTGGAATGTCAGATGGAGAGGGACCTCCATGTGCTCTGCTCCTACAGAACCCCTATGTCCTGAGCACCCCTGTGTACTGAGCACTCCCTGAAGCCCAACCAACCTGTCCCGCACAGTGGGGTTTGTGTCTAGGTTCACACTACTGTCCCCTCCCTGTGTCTGTTCACACAGTAACACATGGGCTTTTCTTGGCCATCGTTCATTTGCAGGTAGAACTCTTTCTTGGTGTTGTCTCTGGAGATGGTGAATCAGCCATTCACAGAGTTGGCCTAGTATGTCATACTTCCATCAGTATTTATTCTACAAACCCACTCCAGCCCCTTCCCTGGAACTTGATGGACATAGCTCATATCGTAGCTACTGAAGGTGAATCCAGAGGACCTGCAGGAGAGTCTCAGAGACCCACAAAGTCTTCACCAACCCTCCCCCAGGCTCCACTAGTTGCACTTCACACTGGACACCTGCAAACACAAAGATGCCAGGTCAGGAACCTATCATCTGCCCACTGTTTCTATCAGCCATATCCACTCACATACACAATGCCTCTCATTCTCCATAAATAACCTCTTAAAACAGAAACAAGGAAAACCCATCTGAGCCCAAATTCCATGGTGAGTTCTTCCCTGATCAGGGACTGGGGAACACCTGGGACACCTGGGCTGGGCTCCTGCCCTAGAACTGCAAGGTCAGGGCTGGGCTGCTTTTCATGAGCAGAGTCGCCCTATTTGCATGTCCTTCTGCTATATAGGGACCTCTGGGTTTGGTCAGTGACATGAGGAACATAGTGTGACTTTTCTAAGTGCACATGTCTGTTAATAATTACTCCCTATTTTGGTACAGTTTGGCTCAGTTGTTTGCAGTGTCATATCGTAATTGAAGGTTCGAGCTTCCATCGCAGGTCTGGGTGTGTATAATGCCCTGTTTGGTCATGTACCAGAAGCTAGCACTTTCGCCCTCTGTCTCTCTCTCTCTATCCTCCCTCCTTCCCTTCCTTTCTCTCTAAAATAAATGAAAGTGTGCCCTGTGGTGAAGAGAAAACAATAATAATACAGAAAATAAAATAATTAATTTTTACAGTTGGTCCTGTGCCCTCTCCAGTGACCCAACTGCTCCAGGAGATGGCTACATGACCTAGAAGAGTACATTGTCATAAGTGGAGAGGGATTAAAAATGAGAGATGCCGTAGACAGCCACTGATAATGAACACACCAAGAGAACTCAACCTTTGTGGAAAGAGAAGGTTTGTATTCAGGATACCAGCAATTCCATCTGACCCTTTTTCTCTACAAAGAGATCAGAGCATGAACTAAGAACAGAGTGTGACCCTAGAGCATGAGGACCCAGTGCTGGAGGATGTGCACCATCAGTGCAGATGACTGGGAGACAGAAGCATGAACTCTACAGAGAAGCAGACAGTGCTGACGGATCATGTTCCTTCAGCAGAGTTTAGTCCCGAATGTGCAGCAGCCTCACTACCTAATTTTTGTTATTATTCTCTTGGCTCTGTGGTAAAAACAGGTTCAAACATTGGCAACACAGAAGGAACTCACTCAGGACTAGATATTCTTAGGAGAAGATGTAGGTAGAGATTGGGGAGTAAGTATGTTAAAATTACAGATGTTTTATTATTGAAAACCTTCATGCTAATCATTAATATAAAATAAGAGAAAATAATAATATTATAATTGATATAAAAAACATCATTTTTCTTCATCCAGTGGTTACAGAGTGAATAATCATTTAAATAACCTCCTTTTCATACAGCTGGTGGATCTAACTTTATATCAAACTGTTCAGACACAGTGGTACTGTCTTATTTTCCCCATCAGTGTCTGTGGCGCTGATGATATTGACATATTTCTAATCAGTAATGCAAAAAACGGGTTCATCCCTAGTTCATCAGATATAAATTTCATAAGCTCTGTCTCCTCCCTCTTTCTCATCCCTTTTGTGTCTGCATATGACCCTAAGGAATGCTGTCACTTTGTTCACACAAGCTGGGTGTCACCTGGGTATGAAGTCACATGCTGCGTGGATCAGTGTGCAAACTGGGAGAAGATCCTCCCAGGTACATGGGTGGTGGGATTAAGGAAGCCTGGAGCCAACACTTCCAGGGGTCTTGTTCTTTATGTGGTCATTTTCATTCTCACGTAGCCAGTTGAAGTTGTCCTATGTCACTTTCCTTAGAAATAGCCTCATGTAGTCATCTAGTTATTAATAGATTGGGCTGACTTAAAAGTTCATTTGGTTTTTCTGTATGATAGCTCTAGTAGTGGTTAGTTGTGTTTAATTTCATTTGAAACAGATTTGTTAGATTGCATTCTGACAACTGTCATATCAGCTGCATTTCAAAAAAATTATCAAAATTGATAAATTTGTGTAGCCCCTTCATGTTTAACATGGAAGAAAATGCACATTTTCCACATAATATACTTTATTATTTCAAGAAAAATAAAAATGCAATGGAAAAACAAAAATAAAGATGATTTATGCATTGTATGGGGAAGGTGCTGTGACTATTGAAATGTCTGAAAAGTCATTTGTGAAATTTTGTAGTGGAGATTTCTCACTGAAACTATCTCAAAGGTCAGGTACACCAGTTGAAGATGATAATGATCAAATCAAAAATTTAATTACAAACACACAATGTTATACCAACAAGGGTCTGGCCAAAATACTCAAAATATACAAATCAATAAAGTTATTGATGTGTATTTTATTTTATGGGGAGAAACTAAATGGACTTTTTGACCAATCCATTCATTTGAAAATTAACCTATCTTCTTTACTCAGCCATAGAAAAAAGGGATTCTTACCATGTGGGAATACATGGATGGTCCTAGAGGGCATTATGCTGTGTGAAATAAGTCAGACACACAAATACCATATGATCTCACTTATATGTGGAATCTAAAGAACAATATAAAGAAACAAGCAGAATTAGAAACAGACAAATAGAAACAGAGAAGGGACTGGCATTTTTCATGTGAGAGGGGTGTTGGGAGCCTGAGTAAAAAATGTAAAGAAATTAAGAAGTAAAAACTGGCAGTTACAGATTAAACACCGGGATGTAAAGTACAGCACAGTGAATAAAATGAATAATACTGTAATAACTATGACTGGTGCCAGGTAGGTACTGGATATATTGGGACACCACATCCCAAATTGTGTAAATATCTGACCACTTTGCTGTAGGCTATTAGCACATTACAATGATATATAGAATGTCAACTGGAATTTAAAAGAGAAAAAGGAAACTTTCCCAAATTCCAGGGACACTAAGGCAAAGGTGTGGATAGAGTGTGACAGACAGGAGACAAGGCTGAATTCCAGGACTGTGCTCACACACTTCATCTTTATTGGGAAATTTCTGAACATCCTGTAGTTTATTAGAGACTCGTACTTGGATCCTCGACTTCATATTATTTGCTAGTGGTTCATAGCCCAGTAAATAACCTGGGGGACTGCTAACCAGGACTTACTGTAATAATGTGACTAGCTGAAGGGCCTTTCCTTTTCCTCCCAGAGATTTTAACTATGTACATGATAAATGTTCCATATCCTCATGGGGTGTGTGTTGTCCTCCACCCGGACATCCTCACCAAGCTGCGTGGGTCCCTCTGCCTCTGTGTGGTGTAACCTACATTTGAGTGCTGCGAGCATGTATCCATCACTGGGGAGCTTTCTCCTCAGGAACTGGGTTCATACATCTCTGGTGCCCACTGTCCTGCACACCCATGTCTTGCTGCTGGCCGGCTTGGACACTGAGCTGTGTGGGGCTGGGCTGACTGTTAGGTCCAGCAGAGCCTCTGGTTAGATTCAACCAATGTTTGTCAGAAGGTTTGATATTTCACTGGAATTGGGCACAAGAATGTCTGAAAGAGACTTTGTTTTTGTCCACATGAGAATAGTTCCATCCTTTACAACAGACTTTGCTCACGTAGAGATTTCAGAGTTGAGCACATAATAAGGAATCCAAGAAGTTCCCTACAGGAAGAGAAAGAGGAAGAGAAAACCCAACAGGAAACCAGCCAAACATCCAAATGCACCTGATCCTTTGATGGTCCTTGTGTTCAGGGACGCTGAGCGCCCTCCAGTGGTCACAGCCTTGGTCATGTCCAAAAGCCACATAGAGTAACAATGAGCATGTGGACCTTGGCCCTCTCCACTGGCCCCCATTACTCCCCTAACCTTAATCCAGTGAAGAATGGGGCTTGCTCAGTGAGGTAGTAGGACCCTTTTTTCTGTAATGAGGGCATGAATGGATGTCTGTATGTAGTGTTACCTACTCTCCAGGGCTGTATACAGCTATAGACTCTGAGTCCACAGTACAATGGGGAAACTTGTGTATTACCTGTGACATAGTCCTCGATCAGCTGAGGTGAGTCAGGTTCAACTTGAAGAGTCACAGACATCTGCTGCTAAAGTCTGTGTTGGGCCCAGGACCACTACTGTAGATCCACACAGTCCCTGTTCTGTCCCCTCTGTTTTCAGGGGAATTTCCTCTCTTTTCCATGCCAGCAGAGAATAAACTCACTGGGTACCCCAGGTCTGCTTCCCCATAAGGCAACCAGAGAGCCCAGAACATACCCATCTGACTGAGTACGGAAACACACCTGGGTTGTGTGGTTCCCAGGATGGAAGCATACCTGGGAGACACACCTGAGTCCAAAAACCCAGCTCCGTGTGTATTGCTGGCACCTTCCTATCCCATAAGCAAGCTGAAGGGGATCACAGAAGAATCAGGGCCACCTGGCACTCTAAGCTCCCCAACCCCTCCCAGGCTCCAAAGGGGCAAATGATCCCCTCACCACTGTGCTGCCTCACAAGGATGGCAGGGCCAAATATCCAGGCCAGG
This sequence comes from Micronycteris hirsuta, assembly GCA_004026765.1. Classification (NCBI taxonomy): domain Eukaryota; kingdom Metazoa; phylum Chordata; class Mammalia; order Chiroptera; family Phyllostomidae; genus Micronycteris; species Micronycteris hirsuta. The sequence goes on from PVJI01009618.1 coordinate 8,151, forward strand.
TCATAACCCTATACCTTAAAACTGAGTGACTAGGATGAGGCAGACCTAGCAATTCAGCAGGTGGGGGTGGGGTGCTGCCTGTGCACACCAGGTGGGAAACACGGGTCCTTTTCCTCAAGCCACACAGTCCAGGCCCCCAGTGGTTTTCTGCCCATAGTCCTTTAGGGACTAAAGGACACATTTAAGTCACTACCTGGTGAACCAAGCAGACCCTTCCTCCAGCCTGGAACTGCTGCGTGGCCCCTCCTGCAGTCACAGATCCTGGATTTGTAATAATGGCGTCGCTCCCTCCCTGGGATGCTGTGCTCAGAGTCTCCCAGGTGGACCTACTCCTCACAAATTCCCATCACCTGGTGCTATGTGGGCTCCCATTCACATCTCTGTGGCTGTGGATTGGAGACCCCTGCAAGAGCTGAGACCCTACACTACCAGTGGGAGGGAGCTCCCTGCTGCAATATCCCTTGGACTTTCCAGTCACTGCACTTGTGGGCCAGGGCTAACCCTCTCTGTCTCTCCTCCGATCTTTTCCCCTGTTCCTGTTTATAAAGTTTCATACCAGCTACACTTCAACTGGTTTTTCAAGTTGATTGATCTGGTTGGAGCATGTAGATGGAGCTTCAGACTTTCTAATCAGCTAATGCTTCCCTAACTTGAAATCCAATCTCTTTAACAAAGGTGGACTTTGTGTTTATGTGTATTCTGCCACCTGAAAACACAGCAGCCCATGAAACAGGGAAATCCTGTGGGTGACATTTCTGTCCTAAGTAACTGACCTGGTGTAGAATGTTTATGAAAGAGAATTCAGCATCTTGCCTGTCTGCACCACTAACAGACATGTGTGTCTTCTGAGGAGAGAAGAGAAAAAAATGGGTCCCTGAGCCTGTGGGAGTTGAGAGGAAACTTCATAACCTGGCAGGAAACACCAACACCCCATGTGTTCCTGTTCTACAGATGTGGTGCCCAGCTGAGACACACCCAGGTTCTTGTACAGGAGGTCCCTGGGCTGTCTCTGTGCCATCTGTGCACAGTAATATGTGTCTGTATCTGTAGGGTCCATGCTGGTTATTGTGAGAACCACTTGCATGTGGGAGCTTTTTCCAGCAGAGCACCCCCCTCTGGCCCACCACAGATGAGAATAATTCTACCAAGACCTGATCTGCTTGGGGAGGAAAGATAGCCTGTTTCTCAGAGGAGAAGGGCCTTGAGCCTGTTCCTCAATGGGCTTTTATTGGGTTCAATTTGCACAGGTATAAAGGTAAAGCTCATCAATCATTGTCAGGCAGTAATGATCAAACAATAGATAACATTCAAAGAACTGTGAGGGCTTATTCTGAGTCAGGGTCAGTTAGCTAAAGGGCCATAAAACTTGGGGAAACAAACTCATTTTATGCTTGGACCCTTATCAGAAAATTGAGGGCATTCTTAGCAAAGTAGTTTTCACAACATATTATGCATTCTTTTCTAGGCCTGATTGCCTCCGGAAACTGCCCTTTCCAGCACAGGGCCACCTCCACCTCCAGTATTGTTTCAGGCTTAAGTCAGGTGGGAGAAGTAAGGCAGCCAAGAGATTAGGAGACTTCTTACAGACAGAATGAAGACCAGGCTATGTCAAAACTGAGGGGTGAGGGTCCATCACCCCTTTTTTCTATAGTCTCCCAAGTCCTTCCCTGATGGGCCCCTTATCAACTGTGTCTGTCTTAGGTTGTCCCTCCCTTGAGGAATCTTGCCCATCATTGGCTAACCAGTCAACCGCCCAGGGCCAAGCAGGGTGAAGTAAAAGTGGCAGAGGCAGCACTCCTGTGGGGAAGATAAGCTTTGTCCCCTTAGTGGCTCATAGTCCCAAGGTGTTTTTACTTAGCCTTAGTCATGGGGGGTTGCAGCTTCTGAAACTAGGCAGGGAAGTTACCAACACACTTGCTTTTAAGAGGCATCCTTAGAGATTGTGATCATATTCCTCAGAGATAAGTTATAATACTTATCATTGTTCCACCAAACACCTGAGAGCCTTTCCAGAGGGCTGATGGATCCAGCTGACATCTGTACCAGTAGTGCTCAGTGAGAATTCAGAGAAGGAGCAGGTGAGTGTGAGGGTCTGGGAGGGTCTCATCAGCCCAGGGCTAGACTTATGCCGGGTGTCCTGAGACAGAATCCCTTGAGAGAAAGGACAAGAGGTGAAGGCATTTGAAGATAAGGACAGGAGTCTTTTCATCCCTGGGGGCATCCCTGACAGGGGCAATTACAGGAAGGGACCATCAACTGCGGGAGAGTGGACCACAGGGTGTCCATAGTGGCACAAGAGTCACTACTACAGGCTCAGTTCCAAGCTTTTCAACCCTTTAACCCTGTGCAGGTGGGGGTGGATGGGATTTGCAGTCATCCCCTAGTTCTTGACCCACACAGGGACTCAGGATCTGAAGTAGGGGAGGGAGTCTGTGCTGGAGAAGCAGTAAGACTTCAGTGTTGGCTCCACATCTGTTCTTCCTGGGGACACCCCCAATCCTGTTCTCTTAGTACTTGAGATCAGGACCAGGACTCTCAGGGCATGGAGCCCACAGAAGGACCCTGTGCTGTGGAGGGGAAAAAAGCAGTGAGGTCTTGAGGAACAGACAGTGTCCTCTCCTGGGTGTTCATCCAGGGATGCTTTCTCAGGGTTCTGTCCTAGAGAACTGGGCCTAGAGCATGAGGCAGGCACAGAAGTGTGAGCCTGAGTGAGAGGATGTGCAGTCAATGGGAAACTGTGCACTATTAGTGGGAATGTGAATTGGTGCAGCTGCTGAAGAAAAACAAAATGGAAGTTCCTCAAAAAATTAAAACAGAACTTCCCTATGACCCAGAAATTCCATTTCTGGTTATGCCTCCAAAGGAAACAAAATCAATATATCAAAGAGTTATCTGTAGTTCTATGTTTATTTTATTTTTAAAAATATTATATTTATTTACTTTTAGAGGGAGGGGAAGGAAGGAAAAAGGAAGAGAAACATCAATGTGTGGTTGCCTTTTGTACACCCCCATAGGGTACCTTGTCCAAAACCAAGGCATGTGCCCTGACTGGAAATTGAACTGGTGACCCTTTGGTTGGCAGGCTGGCACTCAATCCACTGAGCGACACCAGACAGGGATCCATGTTTATTTTAGCATTATTTACAGCAGCGAAGACATGGATAAAGAAAGTAAACATAATGGTCAGGGCTAGGGCTAGGGTTAGGGCATGAGTGACAACATACATGGTCCTTGAGGGCATAATGGCAGACAAGGTAAGTGAGACACGGTAAGTCATGTATTGTACGATGTTACTTGTATGTGGATTCTTAAAAAAATCATTAAAAAGATGAAATTTGTGGTTTTCTGAGGTGGGGGTTTGGCAGTGGGAGAATTGTATATTGATGATCTGAAGGGACAAACTTCTGCTTGCAGGATGAGCAATTCCTGGGGATGTAATGGGCAAAATTAAGAAAGGGAAACCCTGTCAGATGCTTCAGCATGGATGGACCTGGAGGACTTTATCATGAAAAAGTAAGACAGTCACAAAAAGACAACCTTGTATGATACCACTTATGCATAGTGTCCATCTAGAGTAGGAAAGCGTATCGACTCAGGAAGTAGAATGGAGAGTGCCCAAGCTGGGAGGAGGGGAAGGTGATATGTGTATAAAGTGTCAGATTTTGGAAGATGAAAGAGTTCTTCAACCTGTTATGTGTCAACGTAAATAGTCTTAACATTACTGAAGTATGTACTCATATAGTAAGATGGCACTTTTTTATTTTCTACAACAATTAGCAACTTAAAAGATATGTAAAGCTAGATTTCACAATTTTTATTGTTTCCATTACACCTAGTCTGTGAGACCTGCCCACGCTCTGTAACAGGTTAGTTCCATCTCAGACACCACTAGCACACTGCATTCACACTGCACTGTGGTGAGGTTTCTGTTTCTGTCCTCATTTGCCTTCTCTCCTTTGCTAAGAGAAGCAGAGACTGGAGCAGAGAGGGAGAGACCCATAGGGCCATCAGACAGAGCAGGGGGTTCTCCCTCATTTTACCCCCCTGTAAACTTGTGCTGGACATCTCTTTCCAATTTTTCTCCCTACTCATGGGACTATGTTTTAGTTGTGCATTTTCCTAACTTTATAAAGATTATTAGGAAACTCAGAGTTATATGTCAAAATGTAAGTTCACCAAGCTGACCTGTGGTTATGGAAATAAAAAGTTATACTTTTGTATCATGACGTAGGAGTTGATGTTGCATTTGCTCTGCTGTTACCTGGTGAGTTGGCATAACCTTTTCCAATAGGCTCCTGAAGGTATTGGTGCAAAGCTATAAAATTGCTCATAATTATACTTGTCTGTTATAGATCTACTTATTTATTCTCAGTATTGCATCAATTCCAAACACATAATTTTATTTATAATAATTGCTACTGTAGGAGGTAAACACAAAACAAATGCTAGTTAAGTCCATCTAATGAATATGTTGTAGCATCTGTAGCAGGAGAACCATCTGCCTTGCACATTTTGTGGATTAGGTATTAACATGTGGAAAAGATGCTGACACGTTTTAGAGGAATAGTGTGCAATGAAATGAACAGTTTTGTATCACAGCTTATGTATGAATGCACCTTTTTTAAAAAACGAGTGTGTGAGAGTGTATGATTGTATGTGTATCAGTGAGCATGGCAGTCTGGGAGGGTATGTGTGAGGGTGTGTGACCTTTATTGTGTGACAGCGTGTTACTCTATATGACTGTGTGTGGCCATATGACTGTGAGTAGCTCTCCGTGGCTGATGACTGTGTTGTCACTGTGTGTGACTGTGTGCCTGGCTGTTGTGTTACTGTGTGTGAGTTTGTATGTGCCTGTGTGTGTTCTGGTCAAGTACTAAGAGAACAGGATGTATGCTGATCACTCTATGCTAGCAGACATATTCACTCTGTGTACATTTTGTTGGGTCAGAAGAGTTTAATATGAAGTTTACTTAAATGGGAGAAGGTCATCTCTTCCATTCAAGAAGTCATTTGGATTAAACATGTGCTCTTTCAGAAACACATGATCATGGATGGGGCTGTTGAACATGAAGGCCAGGGCATCGGTGTCCCCTGGGCTGCTTCTATAATCCAACACTCTCCAAGTGCAAATTCTACATGCAGTGAAGCTTGAAACCCTTGGCTCCAGGAGGAAATCTTGAAAGAGGTCAATGAGGTGATGTGGACACCAGCCTGCAGTGTCCTTGGTGTTATGGCTGAGACACGAGAAAAATTCACATGGACTACCAAGTCCTGTGGAGGAAAAGGGAAGGTATGGCTACTCTCTTAGTGAGAGAGGGCCCCCTCATGATTGTACCTGTCTTAGGTTGTCCCTCCCTTGAGGAATCTTACCTGTCATTGGCTAACAGATCATGCACTGGGGGCCAGGTTGTGTGAAGTAAAGCGGGCAGAGGTGGTGCTCCTGCCAGGGAGATAAGCTTCATCTCCTCAGTGGCTTAGGGTCCCAAGGTCTCTCATTCAGCCTTAGCCATGGGGGGTTACAGTCTCTGAAACCAGGCAGGGTAGTTCCCAACATCAATGAGGCACATCCAAGTCCTCAGGGTCCCATGTCCCCATGGTGCTGTTAGCACTGTTTCCTGTGGTGAGAGGGGCTCCTTCTAAAGATGGATGTCGGGGGTCCTGTGTTTGGAGCACTGAGCTGAAAGCCCTTTCTGGGATCAATGTGAATCCTGACCTGACAGGTGACATCCACCATCCCTGAGCCAGATGAGGCTTGTCAGAGATGGAGGTCCCATGGGATCTTGCCATCCTTGACCAGGACAGGATGAGGCACCTGGAGAGTCAGACACTGTGTGCAGCCATGTCCACCTGAGAGATGGGTGCAGAGCTGGACATGGACAAATCAACCAGCATGATGCTGCAGAGCTCAGACTCATGTGCAAAAAGGAAAAAAAATTGCCAAGGAAAGATATATATACTAAGTTATGTCATCAGATATATTTTCAGCAACTGAGCAGTTTGTTGAAAATTAGGAAATGCTATAAAGAAACACTAAGATTTTTTTGTTCCATAACAGTTATGCCAGTACTAAGAGTACAGAAACACTTAGAAACACACATACAATCATGCATATTTGAAGGTACATAGCACACACACTCACAAACACATAAAACTGCACATGCAGGTGAACCGCACAGTAACATTCACCAACAAACAAATGTGCATGCTATCTGACACAGTAACACACAGAGTAACAGATGCACACATAAACATGAGAATAGGAGGGAAGTACATGTGAAGGAGTTTCCTGTGCAAGGAGAGGAATTAAAGGGTGATTCAAGAGTCTTTTTCCCAGCCCATCTCTGCACCAGCTCACCAGATGGGCTGCAGGCATCCATGTGTGCTGAGCAACCCTTGGAGCCCAGTCCCACCCCTGCTCCCTCAAGAGGGACTTTGGCATCTGGGATGGCACTGACTCGCTCCATGTGTGTGGTACAGTGACCTAGGGCCATGTTCTTGTGCTCACAGTGTAGCTGGAGGGAGAGCTAGATTCCGGACATGTCCCTGGGTCAAGATTCTGCTCCCTAAGGCAAGTTAAGTTGTGCACTACCTCTGGCTCTCATGCACCCCATCCCTACAGCCCCTCTCTAGGGTTCACCAGTCCTTAGCCTGACTCATGCAGCTCACCTGAGACAAGACACCTGGGGACACTTTGAATAAGGGACATCTCAACTTTCAGCCTCTTTACATGCATCATCTGAGACACTCAGAACTCAGTCTCTATCAAGGAGAAGATCCCCAGGCACGTTATGTCCATGATGTGCTCTAGTCCTTGGGGTCACACCCACCTGACAGAGAGAGAAACACAGGATTTCTAGCGAGCTGCACTCACCTTGGGGGCTGGTTCTCATTGATGAGTGGAAAGGTCCTTGTTCTGTGAGCTGTGGAGGACTCAGAACAGAGATTAAATCACACATGTGTACACACAGCACACACCACACACAGTCACAAATACATGTGCCAAAAAGTTAACATGTGTGTGCACACACATGCACATACTCACACTCTCCCACACAATTTCTAGCACCTCAGGAAGGAAGCCTGTCCCCAGGTTCCTCAGGTGCAGCTGAGACCCAGATAGATGCTCAGGGCACCAGGATGGCTGAACCCTGACTCTCAGGAACATCCAGATTCCTGCTGCTGGGACTGGTGAGTGTTCCCTTATATGACAGGACTCTGCAGAGTGATTAAGTTAGGGGTGACTGAGTTAAAGGTGTTGACATGGGGAGATTATCCTGAATTCTACAGTTGGTATATAAATGGGGTCATGTGTCCTTTTCAAAAGGAAACTAAAGGAAATCAGAGTAACAATACTGTAATTGTTGAGATAGATGTTGGGGCACATTTCTATACCCACTCAATAAATGAGGGGCAAGAGAATAACGTTCAGCAGGGAGGACAGAGGCCTGAGAGGTGGAGGCTGGGGGATCATCCCAACGGCTGTAGGATGAGGTGTGCCTTTCAGAAGAAAGGAAACATATGAGGACATTGTGTACATGTTGGGGGACAGAGAGACTGAGCTCAGCACACGGGGATGTGGATAGGCTTGGATCCCTCTTTGTGGGAAATGTTTCCAATCACGGGGAAGACAAGAGCACTCAGGGTGATCCATTGTCAAGGAAGAAAAAGGACACACAGGAGCATAGAGAAGGAAAGGTCTCAGGCACAGGGTGGAATCTCATCTGTAAACAGACAGTATCACTTCCTCCTTTGCTGTCTGCAGTAAGAATGAAGGAAATGAGAGCCACAAAGAAGGAAGAAGTGTCCCTGGATGCAGCTGAGAGATTTGAGAGGAAATCCCTGCTCCCAAGAGAAAGCCCCTTCCATCCCCACCCAGGCCAGCACCTGCTCCTGGGCTTGTTCTCTGTGGTCGGTGGGAACTGAGTGGCCCCTAGTGTCCTTAGTGTCCCCTGCAGTCCCGCCCTCCTGTCTCCCCCAAAGTAGTTTGTGTCTGGGCTCACACTGACTTCTGCTCTGTGTGTGTCTCTCACACAGTAATACATGGCCGTGTCCTTGACTCTCAGGTTGCTCAGCTCTATGTAGGCTGTGCTCACAGACTTGTCTGCTGTCATAGTGACTCTGTCCCATAACTTCTGGGCATAGATTGTGCCACCATCATTAGGGTTAACTACCCCCATCCACTCAAACCACTGTCCCAGGGCCTGTCACACCAGCTTATCATAGCTGGTGAATGTGTATCCAGAAGCCTTGCAGGAGACCTTCACTGAGGCCCCAGGCTTCCTCACCTCAGCCCCAGACTGCACCAGCTGCACCTGGGAGTAGACACCTGAGGAGAGGAGACAGGAGTTGGTGGAAATCCCCTGTGACTTTGCCTGGTTCTCTCTTCAATTCAGGGGCTGGGAGTCCCTTACCTGTAGCCAAGACAACCAGAAAGAGGGCTCTCCAGCTCCAGTCCATGGTGAGGGGCTATGCCATCAGGACATCTGTAGGGGAGGGTGTGGCTGTGGGTGATGCTCTCAGGGCACAGACAGAGCCTCATTTAACCTAGTTTACCTTTTCTCATTTGCATAGCCCTGAGCAAAGGTGTTTAATGGTTGAAGTCCTCACCCCAACTGAGAGAATTAGAGGGCACAAGGACCATGCTTGTCTGATGGAGTAAGTCCTAATCCACGTTGGAGGATATGTGTCCCCTGACAGATCCCTGAGCTCTGTGCTGAAATAGCTCCTCCCACTGAGAAAGAAGGCACCACAGGACATGCTCCTCATTGTGAGCCCACGTTTCAGTGACACAAGGACCAATGGTAGCTGTCTGTCCTGATACCTGCATGTGTTATTCCTGGATCAGTGTGTCTCCAAAATGCTGCACCTAGTGAGTTAATAAAACCAGCCCTGCCCTATATACTTACAATTTGGATATAAAGTAGCCATAAAAACACCCTCATTCACAGTAGTTGTCATGTCTTATTGAGTTTGGTAGTGCTCTTATGGAATAGGGTATTTACAGTCATCACATGTCCAATCTTATTTGGATGATTTTTCAGAAGAGGAAGATGCAGGTCCTCAGAGAAAATACTTCCCCAGCTCCCTCTGCACCTGCTTCTGGGTCGGCAGCAGTCCTGAGTCCCACGTGTCCCCTGTAGCCCAGCTTGCACCCTGCAGGGGAGGGCCCTGTCTGGGCTCAGAGGGCATGATCCTCTCATGCCTGGATGCTGACTTCAGGAAGCTCTCTCAGTATGTGCTCTGACATCTCTGAGCATAGGGAACTGTCCTTCCTAAATGCCGGTGACTCTGTAGGGACCCTAGATCCAGGGCTCAATGAGTTGCCACAGAGACCCTTCCCTGGAGCTGCCAGATGCAGACACAGACAACAGTCCTGAGTCCAGAAGCTCTTGGAGGCTCTGATGTGCTGATTCCTCTGCTTGAAGGTCCCATCTGAGGACACCTGCATATGGCCCTAATCCCACTGCACTCTTACTGCTCAATAAATCACACACACACACACACACACACACACACACACACACACACAGTGATGATATTCATGGTAATGAACTTCAGGTCTCCCTTCTCCACACTTCCTAGCACATGTACAGGCCCCCACACAAAGCCAAACCTAGTGAGTGATCTGCCTTGAGAATAGAACAAAAGCGAACACCACTGACGTGGACACTGGAGGGTGCCTGCCCTTGTTGTTTCCTGTTCTCCCAACACCTGGAACCTGCAAATCTGTGCTTAGAAGGTCAGGGTTTGTCCTGGGGAGGGTCAGTCCCTGGGGACCTTGCCCAGTCTGTGTAGACATCACTGACCTGACATGCGGGGGGTCTCACTGATCTAGAGAACACAAATCCCATTCTGAGAGGGCACAGCCTGGAGACACAATGAATGGCAGGGCCACTGGGGACACTGGAGGGGCATTTCCCCAGGAGCAGAAGCAGGTGCTGATGCAGGTACAGTGGACACAGAGAAGCATTTCCTGCCTGGTCAGAATCTCTGTGGTAGTGACTGGGTTGTTTTTGACTCCCCTCTAGAGTCCTGCATACCCCTGCAGTTCATCCCTTTTGTCTTTGCACAGGGAGGTATGAGTCTGGGATCACATTGATGTTAATTCTTTGAGTCTCTCACACAGTAATACATGGAGGTGTCTGTCTGCACATTGACAATGGTCTGAATCATCCCTTTAGATGGAGCGTCTGCGTGTCACAGATGCAGAATAAGTGTCATCTGACTTTACATTCCTTCTAATAAGACCTACCCACTGCAGTCTTACTTTGTTGAGCCTGTAACAAAGAGTCAGTATAAAGTCAGTTCATGTAAATCTGCAACATTTAGAGAAAAATCTCAGAGACACTGAGGGACAGCAAAAGCTGCAAGACCACAGCACAGACCTGGGCATATCCCTGCTTAAGAATAAGGCTCAGTCCAGGATTGCTGCTGTCCCACCCCCACCCCCACACTCACAACCTTTCTATCAGCATGAAGGTGGGATGCAGCTGGAATAGCAGGAGCAGAGAGATGCTCTGCGGGGAGGTCAGAAGGTGCTGACCTCACCTGAAGGAGGGAGAACAGTCAAGAAGTCCTTGGGTGAACTCAATTCTCAGGAGCTAATGGCAGAAACAAACTTCCACAAAGGTCTTCATGGCAACCAAAGTTCCCAGAAGCAGCTCTGACTGATTCACAGAGATGTCCACAGTGAAGGTCTAGTAGGAAGAAGAGGGGGCTCCTCTTCCACCTGAGTTAATTAATTATGAGAAAAAAGTAAAGACCCACGACACAGCACAACAAGACACCTGCAGCCACTGTCATTTCTAGCAGGTTGGGTGCACCAGAAGGTATGAGAATACCAAAGAGCAAGACCAGGTCCTAATGGACGTACTTGCAAATAGCATTCCTATGGGACTCAGGTACTGAGATTGTAAAACACTGAATTTAAAACAACTCTGATTACTTGTTAGATGGTAATAGGAAATGGTGGGCAGACTTCAGGATCATAAAGGTAACTGAGGGTGAGTGATGGAAACTAAAATAATGAATCAAATGGAGAAAATGACAATGACACTGACGCAGAAATGAATGAATTTATCCACAGACTCACAAGCAGGCCCCTAGTCATCAGGATCTCCAGATCAAAGCCCCAGTAGGAAATCATCCACCCCTGGCAGGACAGTTACTGTAAAAGGACAGAAAATGAAAGTGAAACAGATCAAGTGTTGGTGAGTGTGGGGGGAAAGGGAGACCTTGCACACTCTGGAGGAGAAAATAAAATCGTGCTGCCACATGGAAAACAGGATGTAGGTTGCCCCCTCCCCTCAAAATTTGAAAATGATTGAGCCATGCAGCTCTAGGTGGACATTCAATAATAAAAAAACAAACAAACAGGACTTGGAAGAGGTACTTGCACTGTCCTGTTCATTGCAGCATTATTCACTGCAGCTAATACGTAAAAACCACCTCCGTGTCCATTAGTGGGTGAATGGATAAACATGGGCTATATGCTCACAACAGAGTATTACTCAGCCTTAGAACAGCGGAAACCCTGCCCCAAAACACAATGTAGTTGAAACTAGGTGATATTATACCTGTGAAATAAAGCTTAATGGAAAGGCTACTATTTTATGAGTCCACTTATACTACTAATTTAAATTAGATTTTATTCCAGAAGCATATAAAGACACTTGAAGCTTGAGTGTAGTGAAAGGTGACTGTAGGAGATGGGGGATCACTGGAGTGTTGGCTTCCCTGGAGTCCTGTGTTGGTGGTAGAGACCAGAGAATGGAGGCTCCTGGAGGAGCCAGCTGCTGTCAGGACAACATCAGACATGGTCGTGGACACTGTGCATTAAAAGGAGCCTGGAGGTGTTTGCTTCCATGTATGGTGCCATCCATCCCTAAGGCCTGCTGACAATGAGGGAACAGTCAGTCTGCACAGAGTATAGCTTCCTACCTTGGAATGGGAGAAAGGAACAGAAAGCCCAGCTAATCACTGTCGTCCTGGGGTGGCCTTGTGAACACTAGGACATGTACCTTTGTAGTCTCTGAGCCCGGTTCCTTTCACTCTGAGTGATCACTGAGATCACCTGTGTCAATGTCAGGTAATTGTAATTTTCATTGCTGGATAGATTTCAATTTGTGGATGTTCCCCAGTTGCCTTATTTTAATTTTTTAATTTTATTTATTTATTTTAGAAAGAGGGGAAGGGAGTGAGAAAGAGAGGGAGAGAAATATCATGTGAGAGAGAGAGAGACATCAATCAGTTGTTTCTCTTATGTCCCCAACTGGTGCCCTGACTGGGAATCAAACCAGGACCTTTCAGTTTGCAGGCCAAGCCTCAATCCACTGAGCCACACCAGCCAGGACCCCAGTTTGCTCATTTTAAAATAAGAAGGGCATTAGGAATTTTTATAACTTCTAACACAAACAGGCTATAAATGTTTGCATATATTTCTATGTGAACAGAGTTTGTTGTTCTGGAGCAAACATTCTGGCAGAGTGATGAGATGCATTTTAAGTATCTAATGCCATAAAAAACTGATTCATTTTTGTCAAGAAAGGATAACAGGACACAAAGGGACTTGGTGAAGGAGGGATCCTCATTCCCTGCTGATATGTTTCCTGCAAATAGACTGTGTTACATCCCTGTTTATTGTCTTCAGTGAGAATATGAGAAATTAGACTCACAGTGAGAGAGGAAGAATTGCCCCTGAATGCAGCTGAGAGGTCTGAGAGGAAATCTCTGCTCCCAAGAGGGAGCCCATTCCTTCCTGCCCAGGCTCACACCTGACCCTGGGTTTCTTCTCTGTGGTTGGAAGGACCTGGGCGTGCTCTGAAGCCCAACCCTTCTGGTCTCCCCCAGCGAGGTTTGTGCCTGGGCTCACGCTGACTTCCCCTCACTGTGTATCTCACACAGTAATACATGGCAGAGTCCTCAGCTCTCAGGCTGCTCAGCTCCAAGTAGGCTGTGTTCGTGGATGTATCTGCAGTCATGGTGACTCTGCTCTGGAACTTCTGTGCGTACTTTGTTTCACTATCTTCAGGGTCAATTCTTCCCATCCACTCAAGCCCTTGTCCTGGGGCCTGTTGCACCCAGTGCATATAGTAGCTGGTGAAGGTGTACCCAGATGCCTTGCAGGAGATCTTCACTGAGGCCCCAGGCTTCTTCACCTCAGCCCCAGATTGCACCAGCTGCACCTCGGAGTAGACACCTGTGGAGAGAAGACAACAGTGGTTGGGAATCCATCTTGACTGTCCCAGGTCCCCTCCTTTACCCAGGTACTAGGGCGCCTCTCACCTGTACTCACTGCCACCAGGAAGAGGGCTCTCCAGCTCCAGTCCATGGTGAGGGGCTGTGCTGTCAGGACTTCTGTAGGGGAGGGTGTGGCTCTGGGTGATTCTCTCAGGACATGGACAGATCCAAATTTAACCTAGTCTGCCTCTTCTCATTTGTATATGTATGAGGCAGAATGTTTCATAGCTGAAGACTCGGACCCACCTGAGAGAAGATAGAGGACAGAGGGATCATGCTCATAGGAAATTAGAGAGTCTAAGTGCTAATCCATGCTGTAAGGTATGTGTCCCCTCTCAAGTCTCAGAGCTCTGTGCACACACAGCTCCTCCCACCAAGGAATGAGCCCCCACAGGACAAGACCCTCATTGAGATCCCACCTTTAAGTGACACAGAGACCACCTAGATTTGGTCTGGGCTTTAATGCCTGAATGTCTTATTCCTGCGTCAATTTATCTTCTAAATGCTGTACCCAATGAGTTAAGAAATCCATCACTGTGTCTAGCTTCTTAAAATTCACATATAAAAATGCCTCAGAAGCACTTTGATTGTCTGTGGTTCTTTTGTCTTATGAAGTTTGGCAAATGCTCTGATAGAATAGGATATTTAAAATTGCCTCTTGTCCAACTCTTATTTTAGATTTTTATGAACAGGAAGACCCAGGCCCTCAGAAGAAATCCCTCCCCAGATACCTCTGCACCTGTTCCTGTGGCAACATCCCTGAATTTGTTGTCCTGTGTGCCCAGGGACCACCCTGAACAAGAGGGGCCCATCTAGGCTCACAGGGCAGGGATGTCAATGTCTCTAATGAAAAGAAAAAAAAGATTTGTGCAGTGTGTGAAGAAGGTGCTGTGACCGATCAAATGTGTCAAAAGCAGTTTGTGAAATTTCATCATGAAGATTTCTCTCTGAATGATGTTCCACAGTTGGATAGAACAGTTGAAATGCATAGTGATCATATTGACACATTAAATGAGAACAATTACGGTTATACCATGCAGGTGATATAATTACTGGTGAAAATGAAAAAAAATGATGTTTTGGCTAACTTACTGATTTGAAAATTAACCCATTCTCTTTACTCAGCCATAAAAGTAATCTTTCCATTTGTGACAATGTGAATGGATGTAGGGAGTACTATGCTGAGTGAAATAAGTGTGACAGATATACACAAATACAATATGATCTCACTTATATGTGGAATCTAAAGAACAAAATAAATAAACAAGCAGAATAGAAACAGACACATAGACCCTGAGAACAGACTAGGGATTTCTAGTGGGGAGGAAATTTGGGAGCCTGGATGAAAAAGTTAAAGGGATTAAGAAGTACAAACCAGCAGTTATAGATTAAACACAGAGATGTAAAATACTGCACAGTCAACAATATTGTAAATACCATGTGTGGTGCCAGGTGGGGACTGGATCTATAGTGACATCACATCACAAATTGTAGAAATGTCTGACCACTCCGCTGTAGGCTAGAAGCTCATATGAAATAATATATGAAATGTGAACAGAAATTGAAAACAAGAAAAATAAAATTATCCCAAATTCCATGAGGCCATGGCAAGGATGTGGGTCAGAGTGTGACAGGCAGGAGACATGGCTGAATTCAGTACTGTGCTCACACTTGCCATCATTATTGGGAAAATTAAGAAAGCCTTCTCAGTTTATTAGAAACTCTGATTGAGAACCCAGCCTAGTATTATTCGCTGGTGGATCATACCTCAGTAAACAACCTGGGGGCTGATAACCAGGACTTACTAGGATAATATTACTTGCTGAAGGACCTTTACAGTTCCTCCCTGAGACTTCAACTCTACATGATAAATGCTCCATGTCCCCTCGAGGTGTGTGTTGTCCTCAGCCTGGACATCCACACCAAGCTATGTGGGTCCCTCTGCCTCTGTGTGGTGTCATCTACACTTGGTGCTATGAGAATGATTCCAAGGAAATGACTGTCATAACTGGGGGTCTTTGTTCTCTGGTGTGGGCTTCATATACCTCTGGTGCCTGCTGTCAAACAGGCACATGTCTTGCTGCTGGCTGGCTTGCACCTAGCTGTGTGGGGCTGGGATGGCTGCTGGGTCCCAGTACAGCCTCTGGTTAGATTCAGCTGATGTGGGTCAAGACATTTGATGATTCATTGGAATTTAGTACAAGAGTGTCTGAAAAAGTCTCTGCCTTTTTTCCTTGTGGGAAAGTTGCCTGTCTTTACAACAGATATTTCTCATTTCTAACTCAGAGAACTCGAGGTGAGCATAGAATCAGGAATCCAGAGAGGTTCCTTGAGGGGAACTGCCACAGGAAGAGGAGTCCTCACAGGAAACCCTCCAAAACCTCCTCCTACAGCTCCTCCTGGGGTTGCCCCTGTATTCAGAGACTCTCAGCGCCCCCTGATGGTTACAGCCCCATCCACTGGGAGGTTACTCTGGCCTTACACTGAGTTCCACTCTCCGTGTCTGCCATGCAGTAATACGCAGCTATGTCCTCAGCTCTCAGGCTGTTCATTTAGAGAGAAGCAGTGCTCTTGGAATAATCTCTTGAGATGGTGAAACTGCCTTTCACAGATGCAGCATATTCTGTTGTGTGACTGTCAGCTTTGTTTCTTATAACACCTTTTCACTCCAGTCTCTTTTCTGGAGGCTAGTAGATCCAGGTTATATAATAGTCACTGAATGTAAACCCTGAGCCTTTGCAGGAGAGTTTCAGACACCCACAGGCTGTCTCAGGGGTCCCCTAGACTCCATCAGTGCTACTCACATTGGACATCTACAGGCAAGTTACTCTCTTTAGGAGCAGCAGCACACACACAAAAATCAAATCTCCATATTCTTTATCATGTTACCATGTAAAAGCAGCAGAGCGATTGCCCATCTCAGCTCAAACTTCATGGTGCTTCCTCTGTGTTAACTGCAGCAGTGAGTGCCAACTGCAGAGACCCAGGAACTGGAGATACTCTCCCAGAGGTGCATATACAGTGGTAGGGCTGAGTGTATCAGCACATGGAGCACCCCACTTGCATATGCTCCTCCCATTATGGACAGAGAAGTGAAGAACCTGGGTGAGGACTCCCACTCGACTCAGAGGGACAGAATTTCCATTACCACATCCTTGTTGTGATAGTGGAAATTTTACAAGAGACCTGTTAGTCTGAATGTTGCAGACATATTGTTGCTAACATCTACCATTGGTCATTTAAACACAATTTATTGACAGTGATATTCCACATGCACATTTACTCACTCTACTGAGCTCAGAATAAATTCCCTGTGCAACTTTGTCCATGTGTCGACACGCAGAGAGAGGTTCATCCCCATCATCATCCCCCTGGGTCTGAGGGCAGTGGACACTGCAAAGGCTGCTCTTTGTGCTTTGAAGACAGAATCCCTGCCCATCGTTCGTGCACTGAGAGTCCATCCATGTGGAGAAAGAGAGTAGGAAGGAGTAAACATGTCGAGCATTTTAACTACCCTGGACATACTCTGTGCTCAGCCTGTTATCCTTCTGTCCCCAATGGCTTACCAACTGTCACATCAAGTGACTGAGGTGCTCACAGCACAAGAATCATTCATCTGTAAGGGGATACTATGATCCTAATGCCACACTGTCATTATTATATACGGACACAGGGAAGTTCAAAAATGGCAGGCTGAATTAAAATGATCAAACCTAACTGAACCCTCAAATCCCCTTGGCCATTGCGCCCCCTGAGTGGTGGACACTCAGGACCTGCCTGGAAGGGGATCTGGAGGCTGATGTCCTGGGAAGGGGACTGGGAGCTCAAGGTGGATCAAGGTGACAGATGGAGGGAAAACGAAGTGCAGAGTAGGTATATCTTTTAGTAAACCACTAAACTGAGGTGAAACACATATTTAACAGCTTGGTAAATGCTTAAAACCAGGTTTGCTTCCCTGAATTTCACACACCCTCCAAACACTGAAAATCCCCACTGCTGTCCAATTATTTAATTGTGCACAGTGAGGCCTTGGACACATCTGACAGACTGAGGACACCCAAGGACCTGATAAGAGATTTCTCAGGTGACCAATGGCTCAGGAGATTACCCCTTTGTGGACAAGAGAGAAGACAGTGAAGGGTTGGTGCAAACCCACTTGGGTTAAGGTGACGTCTGTGATGGGGATGGCACCACAGTTTTACAGGTTCTGGGGACACCTGTGAGAAACCCAGGACATGATCTAGCAGTGACCAGCATGAAGGAAAGAGAGGTGGACCCCGAGGGAGATAAAAGGCGAGGACACCTCATCCAGTGAGTATCACACCTGTGCCCCAGGTGACAACTGTGCTCTGTAATCCATTCCTGTCCCCTCCACTGATGTGGGGGAGGATACTGAGCTTCCCTCCATGGCCCTGGACAGCCCAGTGTTGAGTGTCTTCATCAACCTCCCAAGGGCCCTCAGACTGGCCATGCTCTCCCCCAGTCACCTGTTCCTACAACACTGGCCAGAGACACATTTCAGGTGACACCTGGGTGTCTCTTATCCCAGGTTTCCAGGAGCTTTAGAGACCATAAGACCCAGCTAAGTGGAACCTGTTTAAGGTCTTGTCATTTTCCTTACTCCCACACCAGGTGAGAGCAAAGGGAAGTGGTGGTTACCTGTTCATGGGGCCTCTGCAAAGTGAAAATTCATGGGGACAAAGTGTCTCCTGGAAAGGGAGGCTCCAATCTGTGCACCATGGCCCTGTGTGTGGTGAGGGTCATGATGTTACAGAACAGATCCAGGGGGTGATAAGCAATATAGTATTACCAAAAGGGCCCCCCTTTTTCTGTGGGGGTTCCCCCAATACTAGGTTCGCTTTGCCTGCCACCCGAGGAAAGACGTCTCTCAATGCCAGAGATTGGTGAAAAGGAAAGGACGTATTTATTTAAAAGTTATGCAGACTTAGAGTAATGACTTAATGTCTTCATTAAAATACTGAAGTTCTTTAGCATACTCACAAATGCACACAGTCCTTCCTTCTCCTCATTATCCAGTCTGGAGTACTATATCTCAGGAAAAAGAAGTAGAAGTCTGTGGTTCAGGCAGCCCCTCGGTTCTGGCATCATCCGCTGTGTTGCCGCCATGATGTCCAGTTAATCCAAAGCCATGTTGCACCTTCTCATGGCCCCCCAGCAAGAGTCCTTTCACCCCTTTTCTTCTGGGCAAAGTCTCTCCTGTTGCCTAAGCTACATGGCAAAATGGAGCACCCCAGAGCCGCATGGTCCTGAGTCTCACCCAAGCCGCATGGTCCCAACCTCTGCCAAAGCCATGTGGTGATTCCCCCTCTCCTGCCACAGCCATGTGGACCCAACTCCTCCAAAGCCTTGTGGTCTTGACTTCCCATGGCTGCCATACCTGGGTTTAAATTCCCGCTTCGATCTTCCTCTGCAGCCCCATTTCCAACTCCTCCCACAATCAGTTACACCTGCCAGCATTCCTGTATTCTTTTAGCTTTACTGGGCTGCCATAGTAAGTATGGGCAGGTGTGGCCCCATGACGTGGAGCCAATCATCTTCAAGCTCTCACACAGACACTGTAACCAGGGGGAGTTGCCTCCCACTTACATATTGGGTGGAAGTCACTTCCACCCCCTTGGCTCAAAGCATGGCCACAGGTATTTAACATATCTGTGCAACCAGTTAAGGGTTATAGATATGTTAAATATCATGCCAGAGGTTAGCTGCAAAGCTGTTGCTATACAAAATAGCTCTGAATGGTCCTGCTCCATGTCCCATTCCCCAGCTCAGACTTGTGGGGGTGAGGACATCCTATATACATTTTTTTCTAATATTTACTGGACACCTTGAGTTCTGGACCCTGTTACAAATCCCTATTTGGGGCCCCCCTCTTGGCTGTGCCGTTACAGTGACAGTTGTGAGTCCCCACTCATCATCCTGGTGACACTGAGAGTCACCCTGCTGGGCCCTAATGACTTTCCATCTATATTGAAACTCCCTTGAAGGGACACCTGGGCCCTTGTAGTGCCCTGCGCCCTCTAAGGACATGACACACCCACTGTCCTTGTCCTCACTCACCCACCTCACATACTGACTGCTGTCAGCACAGGGATCCCTGACCTAGAATCCTGGACCTGTCTCCCCTCCTATCAAATCCCATTTCCTGGAAACACTCATGGGGGAGTAATACCCCCTCTAAGGTTCTTGTTCAAGTGCGAGCTCTTCAGAACAACCTTCCATACCACCCCCCACCCACATTCCTGACGCCATTTCAACCCTGCAGGGTCAGGAGGCATCACTTCTCTTAGAAAACGCATGCCTACCTCTCATTAGTGCTGGTGTGATGTTTGTGGTAAAACATACTTTAACTAACTTTCACTGTGCTAAAATATTTTAAATGGACACAGTGACATAAGTACATTCACAATATTATGCAACCATTGTCACCCTCCAAATTGAGAAACGCTCACTCTCCCAAATTGACTTGGTGTCCATTAAATAAAAACTCCATATTTCCTGTCCCCTCCCCCAGCCACCCCCTACTGTTTTCCATCTTCATGCCCTTGACCCTTCATCTCTCACAGACCTGGAAGCACACAGCTGTTGTGATTCTGAGAGTGGTATATTTCTCTGGACATTGTGTCTCCAAGGCTCATGCATGTTCTTGCATTTGTCCACGTTCTTTTCTTTTTAAGGTGGGATGACATTTTGTAGCGTGGATGGAACAGATGTTGCTTACTGAGTATCCTATTCTGTCTCTCATTTTCACAAGCATTCAGTTGCTGCAAACAGGTGTTTTTGCTGATTTTCTGATCAGAAAGGGCACAGGAAAGGTGGACAACAGAGTTGTATGAATGGGGTCAACACATGACCACAGGATATGGACAGGAAGCATCCATGACCAGAGGCTGTGCTGAGATAGGACAGACAGTAACGATTTCCATAGCGTGCTTGTGGTCCCCTGTCACTGTCTTCCGTCCATCCTGGAAGCAGCAGGATGAGGAGAAAGGGGAGATGGAGACACAGACTGTGTGATGGGGGCTGGGCTGATGCAGCCCTGGGTTTGACTGGGACCTCCAGGTCACACCTGCCTCAGGTGCACTTCCTGGGACAGGGACACATACCCGACCTCTGTACTGTGGCTCTGAGGAAATAACAGATCCTGAGAGAATGAAGTTCAGGGGAATTCAAGGAGCAAGGGCAATATGAAGGTCAAGAGGAGTCTCAAGGTAAGTTCCAGTTCAAGTACAGCAGGCCTGAGACACAGGAGGAGCCCATGTAACATGGGAGCTGAGTCAGAACAAAGCTCTTGTGGACGCTCCAGTTCCAAGGCCATCAGGCAGGAGGACCACATCAGTCCCCTGAAAACCTTCGACAACTGGGCAGGGCCCCCACATTATGGAGGAGAATCTGCCTCACCCAGTCCACTAACGTCAAACACAATCATGGAAACCCCCAGATAATGTTTAAACAAATATGGGGACACTCATGCCTAGTTAAATGAACCCCTAAATTAACTGTTAAATGACCCAGATCTCCCACAATCTCAACAGACTCAGACGATCTTCCCCACACATCATCCTCAATAGCGTCTTCATGATTTACCACTAGGAGATTCATCTGCTGAATGAGGACTCAGGGGAAATGGCTGATGAAGCTCATGGGGAGACCTTACTGTGTGTGTGAATGACAAAGGACACAGCAAAACTCCAGCATAGTCCCTGGGTTCACACTTAACAGCTCATGGAGTAAATGTGAACTGTACTCCTTTGAGAATGGATCCAGTGCAGGACGTCTAACTCAGGACTCTCAGACCCTCCAGAAGCTGCAGTCCATGGAAGGGGGCAGCTGACCTTTGGTGAAGTGAGAAAAATCACAGACAGTGGAAAATGACACTGAAGTTGCCCCAACAAGTCCCCTGTCTAATCCCTGGTCTGTTCTTACCTGCTTGCTCATAGTCCCAGATGCTGTGCACCCCAGTGCATGACAACCTCCCTTTCCCTTGTTATTGCTGTGTAGGTGGACTCAGGAGTCTGAACCCAGATTTTGAGGCTGGATGTCTGGGAGCTTTCAAGCCTCAACTTCCCCATCAACATCTGCCCTCATATGGACACAGTGAGTTAAAAAAACCTCAGTGATTGCACCTTTGTCCCTGGTGGGAGAGTCAATCCACCCAAGTCCCTGCTCAATGGGAGAACCCTCACCCTCTGATCACAAAAGCCCTGAGGCAAGCTCTTGCTCTGTCTCCTTGAACCTACTTCACCCCTTCTGGAGAGACCTGCCTGGCCCTCCTGAGACCTCAGTCATGTCAGAACTGAACTTCATCTGATCCTTCAGTGTGTGGGCATCATCAGACTCCACGTCTGAAGCTAATTTGGGTGGAAATCACCCTGGGTTTACGCAGGGGCTGCAGCCAACCATGCTGTGTGCACGGTGCTGGGACAATGACCACCCACATCAACAGGCCTTTCTTCTCTGTCAGGATTGACCACGGCTCTGCTAGCTGGTGGGAAGTGAGCCCTGGGAGCTGCCATTTGCTGCTCAGTTGTTTGTCCTGGTGGTATCCTGATCCAGACTTTGGAGAAGATGAAGAAGCAGATGTCAGATGAAGGGGAAAGCCAGACTATAGAGTAACCCAGGGAGTAGCCTCCACTTGCACCTCCTACTGTCAGGGATACTTTGATATCTGAATCCTGAGTGCCACCTTGTGTCCTGAGTGCCCCCCGCAGCACAGCCCTCCTGCCTTCCACAAGGAGGTTTGTGTATGGGTTCACCCTGATTTCTCCTCACGGTGTCTCTTGCACAGTAATACACAGCTGTGTCCTCGGTGGTCACAGAGCTCAGCTGCAGGGAGAACTGGTTTCTGGACGTGTCAGCAGTGATGGAGATTCGGCCCTGGAAAGCTGGGTTGTAATTTGTGCCCCCTGACCAGTACCCGATCCACTCCAGCCCCTTCCCTGGTGGTTGGCGGATCCAGTGCCAGTAGTAACTGCTGGTGACTGAGCCACCAGACACGGTGCAAGTGAGGGAGAGGGTCTGTGAGGGCTTCACCAGTCCTGGGCCTGACTCCTGCAGCTGCAACTGGGACAGGACACCTGGGGACAAGGGGCATCAGTTCCTGTCAATCATGTATAGTCACCACCATCCCAGAAACCCATATTTGACATCTGAGACACTTACCCAGGGGGGCTGTCACCAGGCACAGGAGGAGACCCAGCAGTCTCATCTTCTTCTAGAGCAGAGCTGTGCCTTCCCCAGGGACCTCAACCCCGTGTGAGAAGGGAGCTGTCAGCCCTACAGCCCAGGGGAGGATGTACCCTAGAGATGGTGAGAAATTTGCATACAAGGGACTCTGTTCTCATAAGTGGGGAGGCACTGAGTCAGGTTCCCTTTGGGCATCTCTTCTGACCACATGCCTGGTGTGACCTGGGACAAGAGGACATGTAGGTTGTGAGTCTCACTGCAAACAGGTCAAAGGATGGCTTCACCCTTCTGTGTGCAAAAGGAGATTTGGGATCTCATCTATTTTCTTGTAGATATTATAAGGGCTTAGCTTTTTGTCCAAGGTCTTAAACATAAAACATGAAATTTCCACAACTGGGAAGAGTTTATAATCATAATTTGATGTTTGGAAACATGTTGGTTTTAAACTAGTTATACATATGATCCCAACATACAGGACAGGATTTTCAAAGATCCCGTAACGCTTGTGACTCAAACACTTGTGACCACTTTTATATGAGGAACTATAGAGGATGGGTGGGGCCCTTTGATCCTTGCTCTGTGAGTCTTGCATTTGTGTCCAAGGCTCTCTGTGCCAAGTCTCCATTAAGGCACTGAGGCTCACAGCAGAGACCCCTCACAAATTCCATCAGACAGATGCACACTTTTTATGCAGAAGAGAAAATACAAAGCAGACACTACACCTATCTTTGATGCAGTCTCATCCGATTATTGAAGAGAAGATTGGACAGAGTCATGGCTGACCCATGTTCTCAGATTCTGGTACCAATGGCTCATTGTGTTCAGAGGCAGCAGAGTCGGGAGAGGCCATCCATAGCTTTGCTCAGAGGAAAGGTCACTGTGCCCCTCAAAGAACCTTCTCCATCTCCAGACTCCCTGGGAGGGATGGGCCCTGTGGCTTGAGGGTCCTGGGCTCCTGCTCTACATGGAAAGTACTATATATTCAAGACATAGTATTTGCAGACATAGCCTCTGAAAATATGCCCTGCATTCTATGCTGGTCTTTTCATTTCTTTAACAGTACCTGTGTGGGACAAATCATTTTGATTTTAGCAACACTATTTAAAGATTTTATTTATTTGTTTTTAGACAGAGGGGATGGGAGGAAGAGGCAGAGAAAAACATTAATGTGTGGTTGCCTCTGATGCACCCCCTACTGGGGACCTGGGCTGCAACCCAGGCATGTGCCCTGATTAGGAATCAAACTGGCGACACTTTGGTTTATAGGCCAGAACTCAATCCACTGAGCCACACCAGCTAGGGCAAAGTTTTGCTACATTTAATTCGTTAATATCTTATTTCAGTGTTTCCTCTCCACATTCACCAGGCAGCTCACTCCCACTGAGACTATGTTCTGTATTTCCCTGACATTTTTATGAAGAATGCAGTGGTCCTGTGATTGCAGAGAGGAGTAGCAATACTGGTTTACAAACAATGAGAGTTGTGTGCAGAAAAGAAGTTTGCCGCCTGACAGATGCTCCACAGAGACCAGGCAGGTCTTCCTCCAGAGTGAGGCCCCCCAGGGTGCCCATCTCTGTGATCGTAACTGAAAATGCCAGACAGGAAAAGCTGGTTACCATTATCCCACTTTCAGATGTCTTTCAAGTTGCTATGAGAAAAGATGAACATTTTCTCCAGAAATCATTTTAAGTCTGAAGCATCCCATTAAACGTATCTGCCATTGCCAAGCGATACATCCATAGTTTCCCCTACACTGATACACACATGCAGCTTTGCGGTCAACAAGAGACCATGCATCCAACAGTAGTCCCATAAGGTTTTAATGGGGCTCAAATATCCCTCTCACCTGGGATGTCATCACTACTGTCATGTGGTAATTCCTCACATTACTCACACATGTGTGCGCTGGTTGTCATGTAAAACAACCTACTGAACTCTCAGTCATGTACATAACAGCCTGTGCAGTCACAGTGGTGGCTGATCCCTCCAGGTGTGGGTAATGACACTGTGATGTTCACACAGGATGGAATTGCCCAACTATGCATTTCTCAGACCCTATTCCGTCCCTGGCTGCACAGGACTGTAAAATGATTTGTAACTTCAGTCTTGCTATAACTATAACCCCATATAAAGCACAGCCCTTCATGAACATCCATTTATTTTGCTTTATGTAATTATAATGTTCCTTGTACCTGAGCCCCTGCCTCTAAATTATAGGGAGGCTAGTTCCCCCTGATTCTTGGTGTTGAAAGTTTTATAATTCTGGCAGTCTTATTACTGTTGTGTAGTAAATCTTCGTTGTATCTTCTTTTCCAACTACTTGTAAAATACACATATTGACTACATTCTTACATTTTGTGCTTTTCAGTGAATTTTTTAATGAATCTCTCAAATCCAAAACTAATTACAATTTTGGATGGAAAGTAATGTATTGACTTTCTCTGTCTGTGCTTTCTGGGTCAGTCCTAGTTCACACTGGACTCCTCCGAGGTCACATGTAGCTTGTTCCTTTGAACTGTGTCCATCCTTCCAGCAATGGCACTCGGTCTTGTTCATTGTGGATATTCACATGTCTCTTCAAACTTGTACGAAGTCCTCAATTTTGTCTGAAAATATAAAATGTGTGATGAGCTGGATTTCTGAAAATTCTTGAAAAGGGCTTCAGACAGAATCTGCATCTTCCTTGGGTCATCACTGTAAGTCCAGGCTCATGAACCCACATCTAAGAGTCTGATCCTCACCATCCTCTGTTACCAATGGAAACACAAGCCAGATCATGTCACCTAAAGAGTCAGAGATGCTGTGGACCAGGGAGTGAGGTTGAACACATCTTGTGGGTCTGTGCTTCACACTCACCCTGCACCATCCCATCATCTATCAGGGGTCCCCAGTGCCAGGCTGGAATGTCTGCCAGTCAAGGCTCCACAGAGTGGAAGGCAGCAGAACTCACCCCAGGACAAGAGTGACCTGGGTCTCATTACCCAGCTCAGGAGGTGCCCACAGTCAATGCCACCACCGTGAATGAGGCTATCACCCTTGTGAAAAAGGACCTGAGGGAGCCCAGAGTCGATGAAATGTGATTTGTATGAGCAGAAGAGGGCAGAGCTCATGTTCGCTGTGTAATATCTGGATGACCCCGGAACATGTGGATGAAGAGAAAATATTTCCATTCACTCTGGACAATTTCTGCCCAATTTAGTTTTCTTCTTTTAGAAGGTTTTATTTATTTGTTTTTAGTTTGCAGACCAACCCCCAGTCCACAGAGCGACACCAGTCAGGGATTATTTATGCATTTTTAGAGAGAGAGGAAAAGAGGGAGAAATAAAGGGAGAGGAACATCAAATAGTTGTCTCTCACACACACCCCACTGAGGACTTAGCCTGCCACCCAGGCATGTGCCTTCACCGGGAATTGATCTGGTGACACTTTGGTTCACAAGTCAGCACTCAATCCACTGAACCACACCAACCACTCCTGTCTCCTGGGGGTTTCTTCCAATGGGATGTGACAGACCTAACTCAATGTGTCCCTTATATCTTTAGTGATTTCTGTAGGCTTTCGCTTGATATAGTCATCTGTATAGTAATCAGGTTTCTATTACCATTGTCCTGACCTATGACCAGGGCACATGGGCAACACCCATGTGTCCCTCACAGCAGAGCATGGAGGCTCTTTGTGTCAATAATGGAAAAATGTATGTTATCCAGCCCAGTGAACTGATTCCTTCTTACCTTTTCCACCATTAAATTCCAACATTCACAATGTGGTGGCCTTCCCCACAAGAGCCTCTCCATCCATCTAGAAATCCACCTGTAACCGAAGAGGAATCTTGGTGGTCATTTAGGAGATGTTCAAGATCCGGTAGCCATGTGACAACAGGAACTGACAGAAACCCCTGTTCTCCAGGGTCAGCATGGAGGAAGAGAGGCTCCCTGATCAAGAACACGAAGAACAGCCCCTTGCATTTGTCAGGTGGTGTTCCCCAGTGTAATTATTCCCATTTTAATGCAGAACTGTTTTGGGCACAGCTGTCCTTAAGGAAGTGTTTGTCTTTCTGGCCCAAAACTTGATGAATATTTTAGGTTCCAAATTACTTTATGTTCTTCAGTCACAGGGGGCTTTTCATGCCAGCTTGTCAGTCTTGACAGTGCCTTGCTGCACCACCACATTAGGGAATTTCTGTTCTAAAATCTCAACACTTTCCATGGGTGGACTCAAGGACCTTCCTCACAAGATTCAGTCTGCATCACTGTAAGTTGTAGAGACAATCTCGGTCATGTCCAAGTGTGAATATTAGTGGTCAAAGACACCATTCAGGGTGTCACAGGTGAGAACTCAGACATCACTCAGGCTCTCTTGCATTTTTTTAAGGTTTTATTTATTTATTTTTGTAGGGATGGGATGAGAAAAGTGCCTTTCTAGTCCATCTTTCTGCCAGGCTCTGGGTGGTCTTCAGCCAGGGAATTCTATCTATTGCAGATAAAGTGGCAGAAAATTTGCCCTTAAACCTCATTGGAAGGAATATTATCAGGTACTTAAACATCAAATGTGGCAGAGAAACTCCATGGAACTCATCCTTGGGTTTCATTTTACTTCCAAGGAATCATACAAATTCAATCCAAACTGAAGTTTAATTTAATCAGGCTCTTTAAACTGATAATCCACATAGGTCCTGGGGAAGCATCTCATCTTTGAGAGCAGAAACCTGAGCCAGGGCCTTCAAAAATATGCCCTGGCTGGTGTAGCTCAGTGGATTGAGCACGGGCTGGGAACCAAGCGGTCCTGGTTCGATTCCCAGTCAGGGCACATGCCTGGGTTGCGGGCCAGGTCCCCAGTGGGGGCCACGTGAGAGGCAACCACACATTGATGTTTCTCTCCCTCTCTGTCTCCCTCCCTTCCCCTCTCTCTAAAAAAAAAAAAACAAAAAGCAAAAATCTAAAAAAAAAAGCCAAAAATATGATGACCTTGGGTGAGGAGAGTGATTCCACTTAAGATGTTGGACCAACACTCGGTCTAATTCTATCATCATCATCATCATCATCATCATCTGGAAGTGACTTTGGAACTGGGTAGTCAGAGGATGCTGGGCCTATTTTGAGTCCCAAAGTTTGACAGAAATATGATTTTTATGAAAAGGGTGTTATGAGAAATATGGATTTAAGGACTCTTCAAGTGAGGCTCCAGAAGGAAGTACAGGACATGATAGAAACCAATTATGTCATCTTAGAAAATACTTAGATATTTATGGACAGGAGTTTGTTAGAAAGAGAAATGTGAAATATTCTGTAGGTAGAGATCAAGCAAAATAAGGAACATTTCATTGCAAATGGGTGGACATAGGATTCCTTGATACATAAATTCATGTTTTCCCAGTGTCTCTGTTACATTTGGTAAAGATGTCACATGTCCGCGGGATTAGGATTTGGACAACTTTGAGGTAATTTCTCACCTGGTCACACCATGACTCACCCAAGCTGCATAATTCAATGGGGCTCCAGTTATGAAATCTCACAACACAACAGGAAAGAGGGGCATCCCTGACTGGACAGGCCGTGGTGATGGTGTCTTTGTATGAGGAGCCACAGTTCCATTGGACCAAGGTTCCTGTTTCAGTACATCATCATCATCCTCACCATAACCACCATCATCATCACTCTCATCATCATCATCATCATCGTTATCATCATCATCACCACCATGGTTTCCTTACTAATAAATGTTGTTCTCATTTTCTCTAGACATGGTGGTCATACACATATGATGACTATCTCATTCTTTGTTCATTGTTTTTTTAAGAAGATTTTATTTATTTATTTTTAGACAGAAGGGAATGGAGGGAGAAAGAGATGGGGAGAAACATCAATGTGTGGTTGCATCTCACGTGGCCCACCTGGGGACCTGGCCTGCAACCCAGGCTTGTGCCCTGACTGGGAATCGAACCGGTGACCATTTGGTTCACAGCCCACACTCAATCACTGAGCTATATTAGCCAGGGCTCTTTGCTCATTTTTAATGGTTATGAAGTGGAATATGTAGTCAGACTTTCACAGTTGCCTGCTGACAAGTGAGGTCTCTTCCATCCTCTTCTCTGTCTACACTACATTTCATATCAGAAATTTGATAAGAAATGATGGGTCTTCTCTTTAGGTGTCTTTGAAAGACTGAAACCACACAAACCACTGTAAGCAGAACTCCTCTCTGCCACCTCCTCTACAAAATACAGGCCCTGACCCAGTGTCCTTTCCTGGCTCTACTAAAGCATGTCTGACTTGCTGCAGGGCCTTTCCTGTTCTTCCCATTGTTTTCAACTACATGTATGATAAACAATCCATGTCCCCTTGGTGTATGTGCTCTATCATCAGCATGGACATTGACACCAAGCTGTCATGGGTCCCTCTACCTTTATGTGGTATCACCTGATCCTGGTGCTGTGAGCAAGATGCCAAGTCATAGACCATAACCACAAGGTGTTTTTGTCTTCTGGAATTTGGTTCACACGCACGTGTTCTGCTGATGGTCATCTTGGTCACTGAGCTGACTTTCTGGGTGCAGCAGAGCTCTGCTTATATTACACTGACATGGGTCAGAAGGTGTGATGATTCAGTGGAACTGAGCACGTGCATACAAGAGATAATGCATTTTATATAATAGAGAATATTATATTTCTTAACAGCAGACATTTCTCTCTGGCTGGTGTGGCTCAGTGGATTGAGTGCTCGCCTGAGGACCAGGGGGTTGCCAGTTTGATTCTTAGTCAGGGAACATGTCTGGGTTGCTGGCCAGTTCCCCATTAGGGATGTGGGGGTGTCAAGCTCACAATAATGTTCCTCTCTTTCTCTTTCTACCTCCCTTCCTCTCTCTCTAAAAACAAATAAATAAAATCTTTATAAAAAATAATAGACTTTCTCTATCCAGAGACTTCAAATGAGTCCACAGAATCAGGAATACAGAGATGTTCTTTGAGTGAAACTGTTACAGGAAGAGAAAAATAGACAGGAAAAGTGTCCAACCCTCCAATTGCACCTGCTCTTGTGATGGTCCTTGGGTTCAGGGATGCTGATGACCACCTGATGGTCACAGCCCCTCCTGCAGGGAGGTTTGTGTCTGAACTCATGCTGTCTTCCCCTCACTTTGTCTCTGGCACTGTGATACATGACCATGTCCTTGGCTCTCAGGCTGCTCAGCTCCATGTAGGCTATGCTCATGGACTTGTCTGTGGTCATAGAGACTCTGCCCTTAATCTTCTGTGCATAGTTTGTAATCCATTGCTAGGATTAACCTATCCTATCCACCCAAGTCCTTGTCATGGGGTCTATTGCACCCACTGAATCCAGTATCTGGTGAAGGTGTATCCAGAAGCCTTGCAGAAGACCTTCACTGAGGCCCCAGGATTCCTTACCTCAGGCACCAATTGTAATAGCTACACCCAGGAGTGGAGACCTATAGAGAGGAGTAGGAGTGAGTGTAAATCCCCTTTGAGTGTCTGTAGTCCCCTCCTTAACCCAGGGACTGGGAGGCCCCTTACCTGTAGCCACTACCACTAGAAAGAGGACTCTCCAACTCCAGTCCATGGTGAGGGGTTGTCATCAGGACCTCTGTAGGGGAGGGTGTGACTGTAGGTGATGCTCTCAGGGCACAGACAGACCCATATTTAACCTAGTCCACCTCTTGTAATTCGTGTATCCAGAAGGCACAGTATTTCATATCTGAAAACTTGTCCCCACTTCAGAGAAGAAAGAGGGCAGAGGAACCATACTCAGAGAGAGTGTGAGGGTCTAAATCCTAATCCATATGTGAGGATATGCATTCCTTGGCAGGACCATGAGGTCTGTGCTTATATAGCTCCTCCCACTGAGAAATAAACCCCAAAATGACATGCTCCTCATTGCGAACCCAACTTTGAATGACACAGAGACCACCTGGATCAGTTCTGGCCTTTGATGCCTGAGTGTCTTATTCATTTGTCTCCAGTTTGTATGTCTCCAAATTGTTGTACCTAATGAATTGGTAACATGATACCTGAATTTAGCAACTTACTATTCAGATATTAAAAACCCTTATAAATACTACCATTGATTGCAATTCTTTTGTCTTATTGAGTTTGGTAAATGCTCTGAATATAGGCTATTTATAGTCACCTCATGTATAACAAATATTTTAGATGTTTTCATGAAAAGAGGAACACCTAGGCCTTTAGAGGAAATCTCTCTTCAGCTCCTTCTGCACCTGCTTCTGGCAACAGCCTTGAGCTTGTTGGTCCCAAGTGCCCCCTGCTGCCCAGCCTGTGCCCTACAGAGGAGCATCCTTTCTGGGATCACAGAACATGGACATCACAGTGTCTGTAGTCCAGAATTAATGTCTGTACCCTCACATCAGGATGCTCCCTCAGGGACACTCTGTGCTTAGCGATCTCAGGATATGTTGTGGATTTCGTCCCACAAAATCTGTGGGGGGGACCGCTCCCATCGCATGAATCAAACTCACCCAGAGACACGCTTTGAGAAAAGAGTCCGGAGCCACGGGCCTTTTCCAAGATGGAGGGAAAGATCCGTGGCTCCGGACTCTTTTCTCAAAGCGTGTCTCTGGGTGAGTTTGATTCACGCGATCGGTGTGGTCCCCCCCACGGATTTTATGGGATGAAATCCGCAACAAGGATACAGAGAATCAGCCTTACTAAATCCCAGTGACTCTGCAGGGAACCCTCAAGGCAGTGCATTATGAAACCACCTGGGTGTCCCTTCCCTGGAACTGCAAGAAGAACTGACTCAGCCAAAACCCCTGAGTCCTGAAGGTCTGGGGGTCTTTGTGGACTTTGATGTCCTCAGGTTCCTCTGCTTGCAGATTCCATCTGAGTAGCCTTGCATGTGGCCCTAATCCCACTGCACTTCTATGCTCAACAAATTGCACACACACACCATGATGATTTTCATAGTAGTGAACTACAGGTCCCCCTTCTCCTCTATTCTTTGCATGTTGGCAGGGCCTCCACACTGATCTTAAATTAGTGAGTCACCTGCTTTGACAATAGAACAAAAGCAAACAGGATTGATGTGAGGAGTGGGAAGTCCACCCTTGTGGTTTACTGTTCTCCCAGCACCTGGTACCTGCAGAGTCTGCGCTAAGAAGGGCCCTAGTTTTTCCTTGGGAGGGTCATACCCAGAGGAAACTTGTGCAGTCAGTGTAGTCAACAGGGACACAACAACTGGGGTGGTGACACTGATCTACATTCCACAGGTTCCTATGCTCAGAGCTCACAACCAGGAGTCCTGAGAGCAGGACCATGGGGAACAATGTATGGATGTCTCCCGGGCGCCACCAGAAGTAGGTGCTAATGCAGGAACAGGGAACCCAACATATTGGGTGTGGCTGTTCAGAATCCCTGTGGTAGAGAGACTGGATTGTTTTCCATTGTGCCCCCTGATGTCCTGAGCACCTTCTGCAGTTCAGCCCTTTTGTTTTTGCACTGGGAGGTTTGTTTAGCAATCACATGTTCTTTATTTCTCTGAGTCTTTCACACTGTAATACATAGAGGTGTCCTCCTGCAGACTGACAATGTGCTAATTATCTCTTGAGATGGAATGTGTGCTTTTCACAGATGCAGCATAATGTGTCATGGGATTTTAGATTCCTTCTGACTAGGCCTACCCACTCCCTTGTTGCTGTTGTTGTGGTTGTTGTTGTTGAGCTTGTAACATGCAATTTGTATGAAGTCAGTTAATATAAAACTTGAACATTTACAGGAGAATTTCAGAGACACTGAGCAACAGAAATGGCTGCAAGTACACAGCCCAGATCTGGACACATCCTAGTGTAAGTATGAGGCTCAGCCCGAGGTCCGAGAATGATGCTTCCCAGCCATACTACCACACCCATGACCACCCTGTCAGAATAAAGGTGGGATGCAGCTGGATGAGAAGGAGCAGAGAGAGATTCTGAAAGACAGAAGTTGACAATCCCCATGGGAAGGAGGGAACACAATCAAGGAGTCACTGGAAGATTTTAATTCTCTGAGCCTATGGCAGAAACCAACTTCAACAATGGTCTCCAAAGATGGAGGGATAGGTAAACACAGTTTGCCTCCTCTCATAACCACATCAAACTTACGATTAAACTATAAAACAACCATCACTCAGAACCATCATAAATTGAGTTGAATGGGAGTCTGACAACTATGGAATTAAAGAAACCACATATATCCATATTGGTTCAAGGGGCAGAGGCATGGAATGGGCTGGTCCAATATCCACATGTGGTGGATAAAAATTCAGGAGGAACATTGTAGGAGCAAGGGGTTCCAGGGCAAAACCAGACCCCCCAGCCCAGGGCTCCAGTATCAGGAAGATAATTCCCCATGGATTCTGGCTGAAAAATCCAGTGGTGATTGAGTTAGGAGAAAAAAACTTCTGGAGTCTCAAGCAATTCATCCTAATGAAACCACACCCAGAATTATTCAGATTCAATCCTTCTGAGCTTCAGCACAGGGATAGCAGCTTGAAAGGCATCGGTGTCATACAGGGGAGGAACAGAAGTGTCTGACATCAAGGACAACTGGAAGGCATCTTTCTTCCAGACAGAAAGACAGGCAGAGACCATTGTTCTTCTTTGCAACCCTACCTCTACAGAGCCACAAAGCTGGCAGGCTGCTGCCATATCTGAGACTGCATCAACCTTGCTAACACTGTTTGCCCAACCCTGAAGATCATGTGAGGCTCCATCCCACTCAACATATAGGCCTAATCAAGTTGTTAATGATTGCTTTTCCATAGAAATTATTTTTCTTGGATCATGCTAAAATCTCCCTAAATCCCAGTACCTATTGCTCAATGCTCCAGGCCTCCAGGCCTCCACGCCTGGTACTGGCAGCAACCAGCCAGATTCACCACTTGGCTTTGTCTGAGAACCTCCAAACCCAGCACAAGTAGCAACCAAATGCACATTGGTTTATAGCTCTAGCAGGGTAGCCCTGGCAGAACACTGGTGGAGAATGACCTTGGTCTGCACCACCCAGGAAACCCCAGAGACTGCTCACCCAGTGGACAGCTACAGAACACATTGGAGCACCACCAACTAGCCCTTGCACAGCTAATTATCCTTGGAGGACACAGGATGGTGATCAGTGATCACAGCCAATCCTTGCAGCTGCCTGGCCTGGGTAAGTCCTTCCCATTGACCTGACAAAGCAATCAAGGCTAAACTACAAGAGGTCAGTGTACTCAGCCCACACAAAGGGCATATCTTAAATACCCAGCTTGAGTGATAGGGGAGGATTGACCCTGGCCCTAGTGGACACCCACTACATTAGTTCATGCTTCCAAGAGAGGGAGGTCATAGCAGCTCTACCTAATACACAGAAATAAACACATGGTGGCTGACATAATGAGGACACGAAGACACATGGAAACAATGGAAAATAAAAAATAAAAATTTTAAAACTTCAGAAATTGATCTAAACAAAACACAGATAAGCAATCTATCAGATGCAGCTTTCAAAACACTGGTTAAAAGGATGCTTAAGGAACTTAGATAGGACTTCAAGGGCATAAAAATACCCAGCCCAAAATGAAGGACATACTGATGGAAATAACAATTTACAGGGAAACAATAGTAGAATGCATGAAGCCAGGGATCAAATTAATGATTTGGAACATGCAGGAAGAAGAAACAACCAATCAGAACAACAAGGAAAAGAAAGAATCAAAAAATGAGGGTAATGTAAGCAGCCACTGGGACAAGTTAAACTATTCCTAGCATCACAGGCTGGGCAGAAGGAGAAGAGAAAAAGCAAGAAATTGAAAATCTATTTGAAAAAATACTGAAAGAAAAGTTGTCTTATTTGGTGAAGGAGATAAACATGCAAGTCCAGAAGACACAAAAAGTCCCAAAACAGGTGGATGCAAAGAGGTCCACTCCAAGATACATCATAATTAAAATGCTGAATGTTAAAGATAGAGAGAGAATCTTACTTACAGGTAGTTAGTTACTTACAGGTAGTTCCCATAAGACTGTCAGCTGACTTCTCAAAAGAAACGTTGCAAGCTACAAGGGATTGGCATGAAACATTCAAAGTCATGAAAAGCTGGGACCTACTGCCAAGATTGTTCTACCCAGCAAAGCTACGATTTTGAATGGTAGTTAAAGAGCAGTTAAAGGGCAGATAAAGAGCTTCACAGGCAAGAAAAACTTACAGAGTTCACCGTCACCAAGACATTATTATATGAAATGTTAAAGAGACTTATTTATGAAACATGGAAGCAGATTAGAGCGGGGTGTTGGGAATTAGTAAAAATGGTGAGAGGATTAATAGATACAAATATATTGTTATATAATAGTTATTGGAATGTAAATTACTGTATAGAAAATGGAGTGGTCATGAATTTATACACTTGACTCACTGACAGGGACAATGGTGTATGGCTTGCCTGAGGAACTGGGAAGTGCTGGGTGGAAGGGAAAAGGGAGGAAATTGAGAAACCTGTAATAGCATAATCAATAAATTATACTTGATAAAATTTCAATGATTTCCATGGCAACAAAAGCCTCCAGAATAATCTGTGATCAATTCACAGAGACACGCATATAGGTTTGGTCTAAAGGGATGAAGGGAGAGCTTGTGTCCCATCTGAGTTAATTAACTATGAGCACAAATTAACGACACATGACACAGCACAACAGGGCACCTGAAGTTACTCTCCTTTCTAGCATGTCTGGGTGCTTCAGAAACTATGGGAATAACAAAGAGAAAGACCAGAGTCCTAATGGAAACATTTTCAAATGGCGTTCCCGTGGGACTCAGATATTGGGATTGTCACACACTGCGTTTAAGACAGTTCTGATTACTTGTTAGATGTTAACAGGAATAAGAGAGTGAGAAAGGTTTATAGGAGTGTGGGAAGGGTTTATAAAGCCTTAAATATGTATACACACACACACACACACACATATATATATATATATATATATATATATATATATATATATACATACATACACACACACATATATACAAATAATAAAATAAAAATAATGCCGCTACTTTGTGGATTTTCACCTATCATGGGGTCCTCTGGAACGTAACTCCTGCAATAGGTGAGCGATCATTGTAACTTTAGATGATCACTTCAACCTTAACGGTTCAGCCTTATCCTCATCATCAAAATCTGTGTTTACATAGACATGTAACACAGGTGTAATCAGGGAGCAGGAGAAGGAGTATATTGGGGTCTCTTTTGCTCATCAATAATAAATTTCATAAGAGTCATCTCTTCTTTCTCACAGCCCCTATCACGTCTCTATGGAACATTTGGGAGTGCTATCCCCATGTCCCTACGTGATGGGCATCCACTGAACTTGAACCCAATGCACTGAGTGTATCTATGTGCAAATGGGAAAAGGAAGCCCATTCATGGGGATACATTAACATAAACGGTGAATGAACCCCATCTAGCTCACGTATATTCTGGATTGTAATTTGTAATATTGTGATTTTCCTCAATGTTTGTTCAATTCAATTTGTTTCCTTTTTTTAATGAAATAGCCACACATAATACCTGCAGTCACTCAGATGGGAGAGCACTGACTTGAATGTTTACCCATGTCCCATGTTCCAGGGGAG
Organism: Micronycteris hirsuta; assembly: GCA_004026765.1. Lineage (NCBI taxonomy): Eukaryota > Metazoa > Chordata > Mammalia > Chiroptera > Phyllostomidae > Micronycteris > Micronycteris hirsuta. The sequence goes on from PVJI01009618.1 coordinate 44,206, forward strand.
GCCAACACACCTGCGTGGTGCATCTTGGACAGGCAGGTGTTATAGCTACATTCTACAATGGGGCTCACAATTGTTTTATCTCCATGAGGGGAAATTCAGTACAAACCTTCAATTTATTGGAGAATCATGAGAACCTGAACCTGATATTATTTGTTGATGGATCACACATTGATATTTAACCTGGAAGCTGTTAAACACAATGGAGTGTAATAATGGAACTTTCTGTGCAAATCCATTCCTCCATCTGATGCAAAATCAGCCCAGATGTTAGAAGGAACTGCAGTTCCTAGAGATTGTCAATCAAAATGAAATGAGGGAAAAAAACCCAGAAGTCTGGGGAGCAGTGCATGATGATGACAGGATTCTCTGCAAACAAAGTGGGTGCTCATATCTCCAGGAATCCTCATCCCATCAACAACCTGAGGAAGCCTGCAAGCACTCATCCAACCCGGAGACTGAAATAATATGAGGGTGGAAGTCAATACAAAACATTTTGCACAGAAACTAGGCTAATACTCTAAGAACTCATTATGTCAAATAAGCAGACTTAACCTGGGTTATTATCCCATCTGAACCCTCAAATGATTAGTCTACAGAGGAATCTAAAGCAGTTGCTGTGAAATGTTTATGTTTAGCCCATGATTTTAAGTACAAAAGAATGGAAAACTTTATAGATGCCTATTTGTTTGCTCAAAACAGTTCCTTGTTGGAATCAGATAATTTCAAATGAACCTTGTTAAATTTTGCTATGGAACTGCATACACAGGGTAGACACACTGGTATTATCTTCAATCAACGCTGGTGTGAAAACTTCCAGACAGAGCAGAGGTTGTTTCCTTTTTCTGTATTACAGAAACAGCAAATCCTGGGCCAGCGGTGAAGGTGAGACCTTGAGTCCTCAAGGGTCCTGTCAATGATTTGGATGGTTTCATCCAGCTTCACTCTCCAAGGCTTTGAACATGTTGTATTTATTGTGTGTGTGTGCGTCTGTGATGCCTGGAGGAAATTCCGTGACAGAAACCTGTGGCCCATCATCTGACAGAAGCCGCTTGAATTTGCATTTTCCCCACTTACATGTGCAGTGACAGAGGTGCTCACTGTACAGAATTGTCACAAACCAGTGCTATGTCCTGTGGCCAAGACACCTACACCTCATGGTCACCAACACCCACTATCTCTGTAAAGATTGAAAAAGAACATTTTTACCTAAACAATATTTATGGGTTCATTTACTTTGAACTGCTATGTCCAAAGATCCTCCCACTCTCACTTGTGGTCCATCATCTTTCCCCCAGGACACATCAGTTGTCCCCTGTGACATGTGAGTTGAGAGAACCATGAATTCAGCGACTTTCACTCACAAGTGGCCTCTGCCCCACTGCATTCAGACAGGAAAGAATAGTGAAAATGGCCCATAATGTATACTCCTTCCTGTCATCTACAGATTAATGGTTACTTTCTAGTTGATCTTGCTAACAGGCTTTGTGGTCTTCAGTCAGTGAGTTCTATGTATTGTGGTGAACATGATACGAATCTTGTTCTTGAATCTCACTGAAAGGCATTTTTTTCAAGTGTTTCAATAACACATACAGCAGTGAAACTCCATGAAATTAATCTTTGGGTTTTGGGTTTTGCAATACAAAGAATCACAGAAAATTCTATTAAATTGGATGCTTAGTTTATTAGGGCTCTTTTAACTCACGGTCCTCTAGATTTTGGGGAAGCCTGTCATCTTTGGAAGCAGATGTCTGATCTAAGGCTTTCCAAACTCTGATGGCCTTGGATGGGGAAGGACCCTGATCTAACTCTATCATCATCATCAATGATCTTCATTTTCATTTGCTTACTTATAATCATTATTTTCATTGTCTATAGCCATGGTGGTTGTCCATACAAAATGACTCTTTATCTCTTTGTTGCTCAATTATTACAGTTGATAAGTGAAATAGATAGTCAGACTTGATTTTATTTTATGTTTGACTGCTGATAACTGATGGATCATTTCTGCCCCCTCTTTACCTGTCCACATGGGAAATCTGATAGGAAAGACTGCTCTCCCCTTTCGATGTCACTTGGAGATGGAAACCACACAATCCCAATAAACAGAACCCCTCCCTCATGCCACCTCCTCAACAAAATAAAAACCTGATCCAGTCTCCTTTGCTGGCTATATTGAAGCACACCTGACTTGCTGAAGGGCCTTTCCCAATCCTCACAGAGATTTCAAAAACATGCATGATAAACCCTCCATGTCCCTTTGGTGTGTGTGTTTTAGTCTCCAGCCTGGACACCCACACCAAGCTTTTGTTGGTCCCTGTGTCCTGTGTGGTGTCACCTATGCTGGGTGCTGTGAGCATGATGCCAAAACAGTGACCATCGACACAGCGGGCGTTTCACCTTCTGGCATTCATTTCATTTGCTGCTGGTGCCCACTGTCCAGCATGAACGTACCCTGGTGCTGGCCAGCTTGGACACTGGGCTGTGTGGGGCTGGGCAACACTGTTATGTCCAATGGAGCCTGGTTAGATTCAGCTGACGTGGGTCAAAAGGTTTAATGATTCATTGGAATTGGGCACAAGAGTGTCTGAAAGAGAACCTTACTTTGGTCCATGTGAGAGTGTTGTCTTTTTTTACAACATACTTTTGTAACTCAGAGACTAAGAAGTGAGTATAGAATCAGGAATCCAGAGAGATTTCTTGAGGGAAACTGTTACAGGAAGAGGAAACTGCACAGGAAACCAGCACAGAACTCCCAGTGGACATGCTCATGAGAGGGTCCTTGTGTTCAGGGACCTTGAACACCCTCTGGTGTTCACAGGCCATCCTGCAGGGAGGTTTTTGTCTGTGCTCATACTTTGTTCCCTCCACTGTGTCTCTTGCACAGTAATACGTGGCCGTGTCCTCAGCTCTCAGGTTGCTCTGCTCCATGTAGGCTGTGCTCGTGGACTTGTCTGCAGTTATGGTGACTCTGCCCTTAATCTTCTGTGCATAGTTTGTATTACCATTGCCAGGATAAACCTCTCCTATCCACTCAAGCCCTTGTCCTGGGGCCTGTCGCACCCACTGCAACCAGTAGTCTGTGAAGGTGTATCCAGAAGCCTTGCAGGAGATCTTCACTGAGGCCCCAGGCTTCTTTACCTCAGCCCCAGACTGCACCAGCTGTACCTGGGAGTGGACACCTGTGTAGAGGAGACAAAAGTGGTTGGAAATCTGCCTGGACTCTTTCTGGTCCTCTCCTCAACCTAGGGTGTAGGGAACCCCTTACCTGTAGTCACTGCCACCAGGAAGAGGACTCTCCAGCTCCAGTCCATGGTGGGGAGCTGTGCTCTCAGGACTTGTCCAGGGACAGTGTGGCTGTGGATGATGCTCTCAGGGCCTCAACAAACATTTAACCTAGTCTACCTCTTGTCATTTGCATATTCACGAGACAGAGAGTTTCATTGCTAGAGACTTGAGCCTACCTAAAGGAAAGAAGAGGGCACAAGTACCATGCTCAGTGGGAGTCTGAGGCTCCATGTGTAATCAGTGTTGTGGGATATGTGTCCCCTGCCAGGTACCTGAACTCTGTGATGACATAGCTCTTCCCTGCACTGAGGAACAAGCCAACAGATGGCATGTTCCTAATTGTAAGCCCATCTTTGAGTGACAGAGATAACACCTGGACCAGTTCTGGGCTTAATACCTGAATCATCTTATTCCTTGATCAGTGTGCCTCCAGAAGCTTCACCTAGTGAGTTAATACAACCATTCATGTTCCCAGCTCCTTACAATTCAAATATAAGGAAGACTTAGAAATAACCCTTTAGTCTGGTTCTCATGTCTTATCGAGTTTGGTAAATTTTCTGATAAAATAGGATATTTACATTCAACTCGTTTCTAACTCTTGTTTTAGAATATATCATGAAAAGAGAAAGACCCAGGTCCTCATAGGCATTCCCTCCCTAGATCCCTCTGCACTTGTTCTTGGGCAACAGCCCTGAACATGGGGGTCATGCATGCCCTCCATGCCTATCCCACTCCCTGCAAGGATGGATGCTGTCTCGGCTCAGGGATAATAGACTTCTCAGCATCTCTTTACAATAATTGAATTTAGTACTCAGACTCCAGGATGCTTCCTCATGGACACTTTGTGATCTTACATATCTGATGAGAAAACTTATCTTACTAGACTCCAGTGACCCAGCAGGGAGCCACCAAGCCTGGGGTCTATGAAGCCTCCAGAGAGCACCTTTGCTAAAGCCACCAGATGCACTGACTCAGTCGAAACCACAGAGCCCAGAAGTCCCTGGGAGAGTTAAGAGACCTCTGATGTCTTCAGGTTCCTGTGCTTGAAGGTCCTATCTAAGTATCCCTGTATGAGGCCCTACTCTCAATGCACATCTACTGCTCAGTAAATTACATGCACACACACAGTGATGATATACACAGAGATGAACTCTAGGGCTCCCTTATCTAACCCTGTTCCTAATCCATCACCAGGGCCCCTACACTGACCTGAACCTAGTGAATGACCTGCATTGACAGCACAATAGAAACGTATGTGATCAAAGTGAAGACTGGATAGTGCTCTCCCTTGTGGTTTCCTGTCTTCTGAGCACCTGGAACCTGCAGAGGCCACAGTGAAAAGGGTCATCCTGGAAAGAGTCAGGCCCAAGGGATCCTTAAGTAGTCAGTGCAGCCAACAAACCTGACATGTGGGGAAGGTCACACCTACCTACAGCCCACAAGTCCACATTTTCAGAGTTCAGAACCAAGAACCCTGAGGGCAGGACCATGGGGAAGCTGGATGGGCATCTCCTCAGGAACACAAGCAGGTTCTGAGGCAGGAACAGGGGACCCAGAAGAGAGGTCCTGGCTGGTCAATCTCTTCGTTACAGTGACTGGGTTGTTTGTCACTTTTCCCCTGTACTCCTGAACACACCCTGCAGTTCAGTCTTTTTGGTTTGCACAGCGAGGGGTGTGTCTGGGCTCACACTGACTATTTCTCTGAGTCTCTCACACAGTAGTGCAGGGAAGCCTCCATTTGCAGATTGACACAGTTTCTAAAGGTATTGACAATCATACCTTTAGATGGAGAATCTGCCTTACACAGATGCAGGACGTATCATGTGAGTTTAGATTTCCTCTAATAAAACCTACCCATTCCAGTATTTTTTACTGAGCCTGTAATGTAAAGTTTGTATAAACACAGTTAATGTAAATCTAGAATGTTTACAGGAGAATCTTGGAGACCCCGAGAAACAGGAACAACTGCAAGGACATAGCCCAGGCTTGGACACATCTCTGCCTAAGAATAAGGCTCAGTCAGAGGTCTGAGAATGGGCAGGCCCAGCCCCACCACCACATCCACAACCTTCCTGCCATCAAAAGGGTGGGATGAAGCTGGACAAGCAAGAACAGAGGGATGTTCTGCAGGGAGGACAGAAGATGCTGACTCCACACCAAGGAGGGAACATGATCAAGGAATCACCGAAGGAATTGAATTCTGCAGATCCCATGGCAGAAACCAACTTCCATCATAGTCTCCATGGAAACCAAAGCTTTCAAAGTGCCCCTTACCAATTCACAGAGACATCCACAATGAGAGTCTAGTGGGAGGAAGAGGGAACTCATATCCCAGGTGAGTTAATTACTTGTGAGCATGAAGAAATGACACACAGCACTACACAGCACAACACAGCAGGACACAACAGGACACTGGTAGCTACCGTCCTTTCTTGCAGGTCTGGGTGCACCAGAAACTACAGGAATAACACAGAGCAAGGCCAGAGTCTTAATGGACATATTTTCAAATGGCATGCCTGTGAGACTCAGGCTTTTGGATTGTCAAACAATGATTTTAAAAATCTAATAAATTGTTAGAAGCTTAACAGAAAAGGCAGGCAGACTTCATGATCATAAAGGTAACTGCAAGTGAGTGATGGAAACTAAAAGAAAGAATCACAAGGAAAAAATGACCACAACACAGACCCAAAAATTAACAAAACTGTCAACAGGCCCACTGCAGACCCCTAGTCATCAGGAACTCCAGATCAAAGCCCCAGAAGGAAATCACCTCACTCCTGGCAGAAAGGATTTCGTAACAGGACAGAAAACACACGTAAACAAGATCATGTTGGTGAGCGTGTGGGGAAAGGGAGTCCTTGCCCACTGTGGATGGGAAAATAACATTGTGCTTCCACGTGGGAAAGAGCATGTTGGTGTCTCCAAAAAAAAAAAAAAGATAAAAGAAAATCTGCATGATTGAGTCAGGCAGCTTCTAGACGTTCATTCAAATATTAAAAACCAGGAATTTCTAATGACATTTGCATTGCCCTGTTCATTGCAGCAGTATTCACTATAGTCAAAAAGTAAAAACCAGCTCAGTGTCCATCAGTGGGTGAATGGATGAACGTGTGCTATGCACTCATGACAGAGTACTAGTCAGCCCTAAAACAAAGGAGATCCTACCATGAACCATGACATAGTTGAAACTTGGTGACCTTACCCTGTGTAGAATAAAGCCATAGTGGAAATTCAAATAATGTATGATTCCACTTATACTATGAATTTAAATTAACTTTTACTTCCGGCAGCATGCAGAGGAGCTTGTTGCCTGAGTGTGGTGAAAGGTAAGTGTAGGAGACCTAGGATCAATGAAGGGTCAGCTGTCCTGCCATCACTTGGCTGTGGGAATGACTCAAGTTGTGGGAGGAGACAGCTGTTGTCGGGACACCATCGGACAGGGTCATGGGCACAGTCATGGACACTGTGCATTCACAGGAGCCTGGAGGTGTGTGCTTGAATGTGTGGAGCCACCCATCCCTCAGGGCCCTGCTGAGAATGAGGGAATGGTCAGTCTGCATAGAGGGCATGTTCCCACTTGGGAATGAGAGAAGAGGACATAAAGCCCAGCCAAGGCACTGTCATCCTGAGGTGGCCTTGTGAACACCAGGACATGGCCCTCTCTCATCTCTGAGCCTGGGTCCTTCTATCCTGAGCAGTTGCTGAGATCCACCTGCATGGATATCTGTATCAGTTGATCATTTTTTTCATTGCTAAGTAGAATTCCATTCTTTGATGTTTTCTAGCTTGCTTATGTTAAGAATAGAAGGGCCCTGGCTGGTGTGGCTCAGTGGATTGAGTGCTGGCCTGTGAACCAAAGGGTCAGCTGTTCCATTTCCTGTCAGAGCACATGCCTGGGTTGCTGGCCAGGTCCCCAGTAGGGGGTGCACAAGAGGCAACCACACATTGATGTTTCTCTCCTTCTCTTTCTCCCTCCCTTCCCTTCTCTAAAAATAAATAAATAAATAATTTCAAAAATTAAAAAAAATAATATAAGTCCTTTTTATTTTTTGTAGCTTCTAACAAAATTAAGAAGCTATAAATATTTGCATATATTTCTTTTTTAACTTCCTTTTTTTAAAATTACTTTATTGTTCTTCAATTACAGTTGTCCGCATTTTCTCCCTTCTCCTCCCCCTCACCCCATCCAAATCCACTTTCCTCCCTTGCTTCCACCCTCTCCCTTAGTTTTGTCTATGTGTCCTTTACAGTAGTTCTTGAAAACCCTTCTCCCCATAGTCTCCTCCCCTCTGGCTATTGTTAGATTATTCTTGATTTCAATGTCTCTGGTTATATTTTGCTTGCTTTGTTCTTTTGTTGATTATGTTCCAGTTAAAGGTGAGATCATATGGTATTCGTCCCTCACTGCCTGGCTTACTTCACTTAGCGTAATGCTCTCCAGTTCCATCCATATTTGCATATATTTCTGTATGAACATATAATGTGTTCTCCTGGAACAAACAATCCTAGCAGACTGCTGACATACATGTTAAGTATACATTTAATTTCATAAGTATCTGTAATTCACATTATCAAGAAAGAATAACAAGCACAGATGGACTTGGTGAGGAAGAGGCCTCCAGTCACTGCTGATACCTCATCTGCATATGAACAGTGTTATCTCCTCACATATTTTCTGCAGTGAGAATCTGAGAAATGTGATTCACAGAGAAGAGGGAAGAAATGTCCCTGGATGGAGCTGAGAGCTCTGAGAGGAAATTCCTGCTCTCAAGAGGAAGCTCCTTCCTTCTCTACCAGGTCTGCACCTACCCAGGGGATGTTCTGTTGTTGGTGGGACTGATCGCCCCCTGATATTCAGAGTACCCCCTGGTGTCCTGAGTGCTCCCTGCAGCCCAGCTCTCCTGCCTCCTGCAGGGAGGTTTGTGTCTGGGTTCAGGCCACCTTCCTCTCACTGTTTGCCTTGCATAGTAATATACAGCTGTGTCTCCGGCACTCGACTGCTCAGTGTTAAATAAACTTGGTTCTTGGATGTGTCCCTGGTAATGATGAGCCTGGATTTCAGCATTGGGTTAGAGTTTGTGCTCCCATAACTCCATTTAGCATTGACCCACTCCAGCTTCTTGCCTGTACCCTGCCTGGACCAGTGCACATTATAGCTCATTAAAGAGAATTCAGAGACAGTGCAGGTGAGGGAGAGGGTCTGTGAGGGCTTCATCAGTCCTGGGCCCAACTCCTGCAGCTGAAGCTGGGACAGGACACCTGGGGACAAAAGCAACAACCCCTGTCAGGCATGTGCAGTAACCACCATCCCATAGACCCACATCTGACATATGAGACACTCACATGGGGGGTTTTCACCAGGCACAGCAGGAGACCTAGGTGTCTCATCTTCTAGAGCAAAGCCCTGCCTTCCCCTAGAGACCTCAGTCCCATGTGGGGAAAGAGCTGTGAGCCCCACAGCCCAGGTGGATGTACCCTGCAGCTGGGAGAGAAATTTACATGTGAGTACTCTGTTCTCATGAGTGAGTAGGGACCGGGTCAGCATCTCCTGTGGGTGTCTCTACTCCTGACTGCATGCCCTGTGTGACCTGGGGTGAGGGGACACTTTCGTTGTGAGGCACATTGCAAACACTTCAAAGGATGGCCCCATATTTCTGTGTGTTACAGGAAATATGGAATCTCATTGATTCTTGTGTAGATAATGAAATCAATCAGCTTTATGTCCATATGCTTTCTGAAAGACAAACTTGAAAAAATCCATGACTGGGAGGATGTTATAATCACACTTTTATATTTAGTAACGTATTGACTTCAAGTGAATTATAAATATGATCCCAACATATAGGAGAGTGTTTACCAAGACCCCGTTTTCTTTAACTCGAGCACCTATGACCAAGATTAAGCCCGGCTGGTATAGCTCAGTGGATTGAGCGCGGGCTGGGAACCAGAGGGTCCCGGTTCGATTCCCAGTTGGGGCACATACCTGGGTTGCGGGCCAGGTCCCCAGTGAGAGCCATGTGAGAGGCAACCATACATTGCTGTTTCTCCCTCCCCTCTCCTCTCTCTGAAAATAAATAAATAAAATCTTAAAAAAAAGATTATATGAGTAACTAGGAAGTGTGGGCAGGGTGGATTCTCTTAATCGTTGCTGTGTGAGTCCTCTGTGAGTCCAAGTGTCTCTGTGTTACTCTCTCTTAAGGCGCTGTGGCCTACAGTAAAGACCCTTCACAAATCCCATCAGACAGAAGCACACCTTTTATGAAGAATAGAAAATACGAACCAGGCACTACACTTGTCTTTGATGCAGACTCATCCAATTATTGAAGAGAAGATGTGGGCAGAGTCATGGCTGACCCACGTTCTCAGATTCTGGTACTAACAGTTCATTGTGTTCTGAGGCAGCAGAGTGGGGAGGGGCCGTCCATAGCTTTGCTCAGAGGGAAGGTCACTGTGACCCTCAAAGGCACCCCTTCAATCCAGCCTCTCTGTAGTGGTGGGCCTCTGATGAGAGGGTTCTGGGCTCCCAGGATATGTGGAAAGTTCTATACATACAGGATACGATATTTTGCAGACAAAGCATTTGAAAATACGTTGTGCAGTCTATGATTGTCTTTTCATTCTCTTAACATTATCTCGGTGATGAAAAGGACTTTAATTTAACTAAATTTAGTTCATCATCCTCTGACTTCAATATTTCCTGGACAGCTCACTCTCACAGAGACTGTGTCATGTATTTCCCTGACATTTTGATGAAGAACTTCGTGGCCTTGTGAGAGCAGAAAAGAGTCACAATGCTGGCTCACAACGGTGAGAATCACATGCAGAGAAGAAACTCACTGTCTGACAGGTGCTCCACAGAGACCAGACAGGTGTTCTTTCAGAGTGAGGCTCCACAGGTTGCCGATCTGTGTGATCATAACAGTAAATGTCAGACAGGATGCACGGGTCCACATTATTCCAATTTCATGGATCTTTCAAGTTGCTATTACAAAGGATGAACATTTTATCCAGAAATGATTTTAAATCAGAAGCATTGCATTAAACATGTCCGCCATCGCCCCATTCTACAACCAGTTTCCTGTGCAGTCATGTATACATAGGGCTTTGTGGTCAACAACAGACCGTGTATTGGAGAGTTTTCCCATAAGACCCTAAAGGGGCTCAAATATCCCTAACGCCTGGGGTTGTTGTTGGTCATGACATACCATAGCACCTCAAGTAGGACACACATATGTGCGCTGATGGCCCTGAAAACCATCCCATCCCATCCCATCCCATTTTTCCTGCACTACCAGTCATATAAAAAAACCACAGCCCATGTGGTCAGTGTCACTGATCCCTCCAGGGGTGTGTGATTACACTGACATTTACACAGAACAAAAGTTTGCAATGACACTCTTCTCAGACTGTATTCCTCACTTAGCTGGCAGGACTGTCAAACAATTTATGACATCAGAAACACTGTAAACATAACCCTATACAAAGCACAGTCCTTCATGAAACCACACTTCTTTTGCTTTATGTAATTATGATGTTCCCTTTACACGAGCACCTGTCAGAGACTCTCATTCTTGATGTGGGAAGTTAAATAATTCTGCAGTTTTATTAATAATGTGTAGCAAATGTTGGTTATATCTGCTGTTTCAACCACTTTGTAAACTATATGTTTTAATTATATCCCTACATTTTGTAATTTTCTTAACTTAATCTTTCAAATCTGAAACTAATTAAAACTTGGGAGGAAACCAATGTATTGCTTTCTCAGTCTCTGCTCTCTGGGTCAGTCCCAGTTCACACTGGCATCTGCTGAGGTCTCACATACCTTGTTCCGTTGGTCTGTGCCATCCCTCCACCAAGGCCATTCAATCTTCTTCATTGTGCGGTTGACATGTCTTCTCCAAGTTGTACAAAGCCCTCAGTTATATCTGAAAATATAAAATGTGTGATAAGGTGGATTTCTATAAATTCTTGAAAAGGGCTTCAGACAGCATCTGTATCTTCCTTGGGTCATCACTGTAAATCCAGGCTCATGAACCCACATCTAAGAGTCTGATCCTCACCATCCTCTGTTACCAACGGAAACTCAAGCCAGGTCACAGAAACTAAAACGTCAGAGATACTTTGGACCAGAGAGTGAGGTTGAGCACATCTTGTGGGTCTGTGTTTCACACTCACCCTCCACCATCCCATCATCTACAGAGGTGTCCATTGTCAGGCCAGAATGTCCACCAGCTGAGGCTCCATGCAGTGGAAGGCAGCAAAGCTCACCCCAGGATCAGGGTGACCTGGTTCTCAGTTCCCAGCTCAGGGGGAGCCCACAGTCAATGCCATCACCGTGAATGAGGAAAGCACCATCTCTGCCCTTGTTAAAAAAATACCTGAAGGAGCCAAGAGACAATGAAATGTGATTTGTGTGAGCAGAAGAGGGCAGAGCTCATGTTCACTGTGTAACATCTGGATGACTCTGGAACATGGGAATAAAGAGCAAATATTTCAGTTCAATATGGAGGATTTGTGCCCAATTTAATTTTCTTTTTTTTTTATGATTTTATTTATTTGTTTTTAGCTTGCAAGCCAACACCCAATCCACTGAGCCACACCAGTCAAGGCTTATTTATTTATTTTTAGAAAGAGAAGAAAGGAGGGAGAAAGAGAGGGAGAGGAACATCGAGGTGTGGTTGCCTCTCACGCACCCCCTACTGGGGACCAGGCCAGCAACCCAGGCATATGCCCTGATGGGGAATTGAATCAGTGGCTCTTTGGTTCACAGGCTAGCACTCAATCCACTGAGCCACACCAGCCAGGGCCCAATTTTATTTTTCTAACCTGTAAATAACAGTGATTTATTTTATTCTTATTACCAAACAAAAATATTGTTAAATAATCTTCTCTGGACTCTTGTGTATCCCTTCGACTGTAGCAGATGGAGTGATGGCAAGTCCACCACATTGGGGTCTTAGGACTTCTGATATAAAGATTGAAAAGCATAGTTCACTGAACCTTGCTTGCTTAGGGAAATTTGTTTCTAACACCTTCAGGACCAGGCCCACAGCATCCTGTAGGAAAAGAGAAGGTGAGACGATGTGGGGAGACTTGCATGGTCCTAACTGCATGCTCCTCCATGCCTCCTTCCTCAACTCCCTGCACAGTGACGGAGTCTGTGAAGTAGAAATGTCCTTGGGCCCCATGTGGTGAGTGTGAGCACACACTCATGATTCCTGTACAACAGTCCTCACACATTTGTCCTCTCATGTGCACACAACACATGTTTCAATAAATCATTTCAATTCCCTTCAACCAGGACTGTAAAGATGGTTTGGAGCACAGTAAGTCCATCTGATATGGTGCTTGTTTCTCATTCTCAGACTCAGCTGACAAACAGAGTGTGGACATGAGGGTGGACAGGTCATCTGTGCTCACTGTGTGAGCAAGTGTGTGTTCACAGCAATGTTGGCCCTGCATGTCAGCCTCACTGGAATTTCCCAGAGGCACAGGGCCTTGCATGGTTCCCAGTAGACCAGGAGACACAATAACCTCCTGTTACCAGGGCAGGCTCCAGGCAGCTGGTGGGGACACACAGGGCACAGATGACAGCACTGGTGACAGGTCCCATTACTCTTGTTCCTGAGAGTCCTTGATCTACATGGTTCCATTACTCCATGAAATAACCTGCAGAAACTGGGTATTTCTAGATCCTTACAGTACAGGTATGCATCTCCATGATGGCCATCCTGAGCTCCATGGTTTGTAGGAATTAGTTTTTTTTTTTTTCACTTTTTGTACAAATTAAGATGATTCTCTATCATGCAGTATTGTGGTGAAACCACAGGTCTGCTTTGATTGCATTTGTGGTGTATATGGGGCCTCTTATGATGAGTTTTGTGGAAAACATGACTGAGTGGCAGTGTGATTACATTACTGGGCCTCCCAGTACTCTAGTGGTGAGAGGAAAGATTGAGGGAGGCCTGAAAATGGGCTGAGAATGACCCACCAACCATGGACACACCTCACTGCCCTCTCACAGAGTGGCCTAAGGGCAAAACCCCTGTGTCCTGGACTCACCTCTTGTTTCAGAATCTTGGAAAGAGTAAGATGGGCCTACATTTGGTTATACACTCAATTTATATGAAGAAGGAATTGCTGTCATTATAAAGAGTTAATCAAAGGGAACATCATGTTTCACAAATGTATCTTTTGATATTATGCAAAGTTGGAGTGATGACAGACATAAGGCACAGTGCTACACCCTGCAATTTGCAGCCACCACATGTGCACACTCACATAAGTATGGACTCATGCCCAGTTCATTCACATGTGTCGTGGGGTGGATCGGTCCTGCCGATACCCGGGGTTGACCGTAACCAATGCGTGTAAGGATCTCACACCAAGACACGCGGGGGGAAGAAATCTGGCAGCCACGGGTCTCCTCCACCATCCCCCATCTTGGGGAGAAAGACCTGGGGAGAAAGACCTCGTGGGTTGCCCAGCCAGGGGTTTTATTAGAGGCATTAAGACACATTTACATTGGATTGATTATTCATGGGATTAAGCAGAACAGGTAGGATTACTCATAGCAAGGCATTGGGATGTTGATTCAGGTCTGGTGGCAGACAGGACCAGGTTAAAGCAATATTCAGAGATCAGCAAGCCAGAATTTTTTAAGATACACCTTTGCCAAATTCCTATTAGAGAATTCCCATCCCACAGACATGATCCACACTTGCTCACACAGGAATCACACGGGGCTGTGCTCAAAACGTGTAGATTCTCAGGACTGTGTGTTTACACACGTGTGGAAATCACTGCCACACACATGTGCACTTTAGCTCCTGCTGTGTCCAAGGAATGTAGGAGGGTCATATGCCACAGTGCAAAGGAAATCCACACACATTTTAAACACTTCTGCAAATGAAAATCTTCATTTAACTCTTGAAATGAAATGGAAACCCACTGTAAGTTCATATGTGAACGGTGACCATATTACTTCTTCCTTTCTGGTTTGGGTGCTTTTTATTTAATATTTGCCAAAGTGCTGTTACTAGGAATTCTGTGCTATGCTGAATGCCAGGGGTGAGTTTGCACATCTTTGTGCTGCTCTTGATCTTAGAGAAAACGTTTCCATTATTTTCACCTCTGAGAATGATGTTACCTGTGGGCTTTTATACATGCCCTTTATTATATGGAACGGTTCCCTTCTGTCTTTAGTGTGTTGAGTGTTTTCCTTCCCAGGAATGTGTGTTACATTTTGTTAATATTTTCCCTGCATTTATTAACCACATGATGTGGAAAGGGCAGTATCACCAACAAATAGTGTTGGATTCACTGGATATCCATGTGTAGAGAATACAACAAAACCCTGTCATATACCACGTATAAAAATGAACTCAAAATGGATTGAAGACCTGCATGTGAATCTAAAAGTATAAAACCCCTAAAACAAAACATAGAAGAAAACTTGATGGCTTTGGATTTGTCACTAATTTATTGAATATGACATGAAACACAATAAATAAGAGTAAATATGGATAAATTGACTTACACTAAACTCAACCTCATATGTGCATGGAAATAATATCATCAACCAGAGAAAAGGCAACCTGTGCATTGGGGAAAATATTTTGAAGTTATATATCTAATCATGTGTTAACATCCAGAATACAAAATGTAACTCTACAACTTAATATCAAAAACCAAATGAAACAACAAAAAATGAGCCTAAACAAGGGATTAGAAAGGATGGTGTGGACATGCTGTCAACAGAACAATGTGCACTATGCATGGGAATGTGAATTGGTGCAGTTAAAGGAAAGCAATATGGGATTTCCTTAAAAAATTAAAAACAGGAGTTCCTTATGGCACAGAAATTCCACCTCTGGGTATGCATCAGATGAAGAAAAATCACTAAATCAACGAGTTATCTGTAGATGCATATTCATTTTAGCATTAAATACAACAGCCAAAACATGGATAAAGAATGTATAATGGGCTATCATTCACTATAAACAGAAGAACTTTGTGCCATTGGTGAAAACATAAATAGACCTTGTGGGAATAATGGTACACAAAGAAGTGAGACACAGAAAGACAAACACTGGGTGGTCTCTCTTGCATGTGAATTCTCAAAAAAATCATCACAAAGGTCATATATGTGGTTACAGAGGTGGGGTTTGGGCAGTGGGAGAATCAAATGTTGATGATCTGAAGGCACAAACTTCCAGTCACAGGGTAAGTGAGTCCTGGGGATGGAATGGACAGTATGATGACTAGGTTTTACACTACTGAGCAGTATGTGTGAATGTTGCTAAACAGCATAGATCCTAGAAGTTTTCAGCACAAAGAAACCCCCATTTCCTTCTCTTTCTTCTATTTTCCTCTCTTCCTTTCCTTTGTTTTTTCCTGTGTCTATATGAAATAATAGATGTTAACTCTATTTTCTGTGGTAATCATTTCAAGATTTATGCAAGCCCAGTCATTATGCTGTACACCTTACACGTATACAATGTGGAACGATTATATTTCCATACATCTGAAAGAAAAGTGGGGTGAAAAGTGAAATGGACATTTCTCACAGCTGACATACAAATGGGCAACACACATCTGAAAAGATGGTCAACGTTAGTAATAATTAGAGAAATGCAAGTCAAAACCACATTGTGGTGTCCCCTCACATCCTTTAGGAAACTTATAATGAAAAGAAACCAAACAAAATAACAAGTGTTGGCAAGAATATGGAAAATAGGAGCTCTTCTGCACCCACTAGGAAAAACAGTATGGAGGTTTTCCAAAAATTGAAAATAGAAGTTACATATGGTACAGCAATTGGACTCCAGGGTGAATATCTAGAGTAATGTCAAAAAGATGGTTACACAGCCATGATTGTAGCAGCAAATTCAGAAGACGCCATAGGTGGAAGCAACCGAAATGTCCTTTGATGGACAAAGGGACAAACAGAATGTGGTTCATACATACACTTGACTATTGCACAACATTGAGAAAGAAAAACCCTGTCAGATGCTTCAGCGTGGATGGACCTTGAGGACTCTATGATGAAAGAAATGAGACAGTCACAAGAAGGCCACACTGTATGATTACACTTATACAAGTTGTCTATCTAGAGTAGGCAGATGTATTGAAATGGAAAGTAGGATGGTGAGTGACAGAGGTGGGAGGGGGTAGGTGGGTTTATGGGTATAAAGTGTCAGATCTGCAAGATGAAAGAATTCTTCACACTGTTCTATGTCAATGAGAATACACTTAACATTACAGAAATGTATACCTCACATAATAAGATGATACTTTTTGTGTTTTCTACCACAACTAAGAATTTTAAAGTATATAAAACTAGATTTCACAATTGTTATGTTGTCCCCATTACATCTAGTTTGTGAGACCCGACCACTCTCTGTAACAGGTTAGTCCCATCTCAGACACCACCAGCACGCTGCATTTACACTGCACTGTAGTGCGGTTTCTGTTTCTGTCCTCATTTACCTTCTCTCCTTTGCTAAGAGCAGCAGAGACTGCAGCAGAAAGGGAGGGACATGTGGGGCCACCAGATAGAGCATGGGGTTCTCCCACATTTTACCCCATAGTAAACTTTCCTGGACATTTCTTCACAACTTTTCTCCCCATTTATGTGACCAGTATTTAATTGTGTACTTTACTAACTTTATAAAGATTATTAGGAAAAACAGGAATGGATTAAAATGCAAGTTTGCCATGCTGAACTGTGGTTATGGAAATAAAGAATTTACACTTTTCTATTGTGTCATAGGAGTCGGTGGTGATGTTTGCTCTCACATTACCTGGCGACTAAAGGTGAGTTGGGATAACCTTTCTGAATAGGCTCCTGAAATGATTGGGGCAAAATTATAAAGTTGCTCATAATTATACTCTTCAGTTATAGATCTACTTATGTGTTCTCAGAACTGCATCACTTCCAAACACATAATTTTATTTATAATAATTGCTACTATAGGAGGTAAACATACAATAAATGCTAGTTAAGTTCATCTATTAAGTACACATTGTAGCAATTGCAGCAGGAGAACCGTTGGCCCTAGGCACTGTGTGGACTGAACATTAGTGAGTGTGACAAACTCCTGACACGTTTTAGAGAAAAGGGTGTGCAACAACCTGAACAATTTTGTATCACAGCTCATGTGTGAATGCATATCATTTTCAAAAATGAGTATATGACTGTGTGTTACGGTTTGTGACTGTGTGTGGCTGGCTGGGTTGTGGTTGTATGTGTTACTGTGTGTGACAGTGTGTGGCTGTGTGTGTGGGTCAAGTATTAAGAGAACAGGAAGGACGGTGGTCACTCTGTTAGCAAGTATGTTCACTCTGTGCACATTTTGTAACATACTGAAGAGTTCAATATGAAATTTATTTACAATTGGAACAAAGTCATCTGTTTCTTTCTAGTAGATCTTTTGATTAAACATGTGCCCTGTCTGACTATCGTGATCATGGACGGGCTCTGTTGAACATCAGCACCAGGGAGTCCAGGTCCCCTGGACTGTTCCTAGGATCCAACACAATCCCAATGCAAAACCCACACACAGTGAAGCCTGAGATTCTTAGATCCTGGAGTAGATCTTGAAGGAGATCCATGGTGCACATCCCAGTCCTCAGAGTCCCATACCCCACTGTGGTGTTAGCACTGCTTCCTGCAGGAGAGAGAGGCTCCTAAAGATGGATGTGGGTAACCTGTGGTGGATGTGGGTAAACTGAAAGCCCTTTCAGGGATCCATATGAATCCCAAGATGATGGGTCAGGCCCACCATTTCTGAGCCTGATCAGGCCTGTCAGCAGATGGAGCCAGGACAGGGAGGGGCACACTGGGAGTCAGACACCATGTGCAGCCATGTCCACCTGAGAGATGGGTACAGAGCTGCACACATGAACACATCACCAGCTCATGCCTGCAGAGCTCAGGCTCATGGGTAAAAAGGTAAAAAGACACCAAAGAACAGCAAGTATAGTAAGATGTGACATCTTTCATATTTCTCACTAGCTGAGGAGTTAGTTGAAAATTAGGAAATGCTATATAGTAACATTAAGCCTTTACTTTTCCATAAAAGTCATGCCAGTACTGAAAGTATAAAAACACTTAGAAACACACATAAAACTATGCATAAAAGAAGGTACTCAGCGTAAACACTCATGAACACATAACATTGCATGTGCAGGTAAAGCACACGGTAACACCCACACACAGATGCACATGTTAACTGACACACAAACACACAGAGTAACTATGAGAGGCTGTTCTGCGTGACTTGGGCCCAGCTCCCACTTGGAGGAGCCAGTGGAGAGAGACTTGGAGCCCACGCCCATGAATGTGTTCTCCTTTGGGGAATTGGGCCTGCATTGTACGTAGATTGCTATGAGACTTGCTTTTGCTACTGGATTGAGGCAGCAAATGTTTACTGCATATCTCTAAAGTTACTTCTTAAATTCTGGGCTACACTTCCCAAGTATGGAGTGCAACCGGTTCAACCACTTTTCCCCTGGATCTGTAACATCCTTCTCTTTAAAGTAATTAGCAACATCCTTTCCTTTATTATCTGTAAAAGACAATCACCTACAGTGAACCTGTGCATAGTAAATGAGAACCTGTGCATTTAAATGAGAACCATCCTCTATGTAATGTACCCAGAAAAGCAATAAAAGCCTTTCAAGGCAAGGGTCAGCGCGCTCTCCTCTCGAGACAGTGCCGAGGTGTTCCAAGGCACTCTTCCCTTGACAGAGTGGCAATGCCTTCCCTTTTCCTACACAGGATTTGGTAGTCTCTGTGAATTTGTCTTGTGTCTCAGCCATGACACCATGGACACTGCAGGCCGGTGTCCACATCAAGTAACTGATGCACACGTAAATACCAGGATAGGAGGGAAGGTCCATGTGAAGAGTAATTGCAGGCGAATTCAAGAATCCTTTTCCAAGCCTCCCTCATCATCTGCTTACCACATGGGCCCCAGGCATCCATGTGCCCTGAGCAACCCTTGGAGCCCAGCCCCACGGCTGCCTACTCAAGATGGACTTTGGTGTCTGGGCTGGTACTGTCTCACTCTATGTGTGTGGTGCACTAAACTACAGACATGTCCTTGGTGGTCATGGAGCTCAGCTGCAGGGAGCGCTGGATCCAGCACGTGTCCTTGGGTTCAAGATTCTGCTCTGTGAGGAAAGTTGGGGTGTGCACTACCTTTGGTCCCATGCACCCTATTCTGGCAGCCGTGCTCTGGGCTTCACCAGTCCTGAACCTGACTTGTGCAGCTGACTCCTGACAGGACACTTCGGAAAAGGGGACATTTCGAGTAAGGAACACCTCACCTTCCACCCTCTTTACATGTATTATCTGATACCCTGAGAAATTAGTATCTATCAAGAAGAAGGTCCCCAATCATGTTGTGTACAAGACACACTCTTGTCCTTGGGGTCACACCCAGCTGTCAGAGAGGGAAAGTCAGACTTTCTAGAGGGATGTGCGCATCCCAAGGCCTGGTCCTCACTGATGTGTGGGGAAGTCCTTCTGTGAGCTGTGGGAGACTCAGAGATTAAATCATACATGAGCATACATACCACACAACACACAGTCACAACACATGTGCCAACAAGATAACATGTGTGTGTACACACTGACACTCTCCAACACAAGTTCAAGCAGCTCAGGAAGGAAGCTTGTCCCCAGATTCCTGAGGCGTAGCTGAGATCCAGATCCTTAGGGAACCATGATGGCTGAACCCGAATGCTCAGGAACATCCAAATTCCTGCTGCTGGGACTGGTGAGTGTTCCCTTATGTGACAGGACTCTGCAGATGTAATTGAGTTAGGGATGGCTGAGTGAGCGGTTTTGACATGGGGAGATTATTCTGAATTCTCCAGTTGGGACATAAATGGAATAATGTGTCCTTTTGATAAGGAAACCAAAGATCATCAGAGTAATAATACTGTGATTGTTGAAACAGATTTTGGGGTGTGTTTACACATCCACTCAGTAAATGAGGGGCAAGAGGGCAATATATGGCAGGGAAGACAGAGACCAGAGTTGCGCAGGTTCTGGGGGACAATCGAGGCCCCTATAGACGTGAGGTGTGCCTGTCAGAATGAAGGAGACATGTGAGGACATTGTGTGCATGCTGGGGGACAGAGGGCCTGTGCTCACTGGGGCCTGGACAGTGATGGAACCGACTCTGTGGAAAATGATTCCATCCACGGGGAAGAAGAGAGCACTCAGGGTAGTTAATTGTCAAAGAAGGAAAAGGACACACAGGAGCATGGAGAA
>PVJI01009619.1:0-64502 GCA_004026765.1 Micronycteris hirsuta
TGAAGACCCTGACCGGCAAGACCATCACCCTGGAAGTGGAGCCCAGTGACACCATTGAAAATGTGAAGGCCAAGATCCAGGATAAAGAAGGCATCCCCCCTGACCAGCAGAGGCTCATCTTTGCAGGCAAGCAGCTGGAAGATGGCCGCACTCTTTCTGACTACAACATCCAGAAAGAGTCCACCCTGCACCTGGTCCTCCGTCTAAGGGGTGGTTGTTAATTCTTCCGTTTTGGCATTCATAGTGCCCAGTGATGGTCACTACTATGCATTCTAGCCATTTTCCCCAGTTTAAGTTTAGAAATTACAGGTTTCGGTAATAGCTGAACCTGTTCAAAGTGTTAATAAAGGTTTCATTGCATGGTAATAACTTGGTGTCTGTTGTCATTAAATTACGTGAGGTGGGAACCCGTAACTGGTAAAAGGTGTTCAAGGAAGGGCTTTAATTTTGAAATTGTTAATGTGACCAAAATTAAGTCTTCTGATTTTGGTAAATGTTGATTGTGCCGAGATACGGGAACTTTGTCTAAGTCTTGTAATTACCGGTTTAGTATTGTGCTTTTCTTGCCAGCGCATTATGTTCGAGTGTTCAACTTGGAGTAGTGAGGTGGAACCCTAATCCTGTCTGTTGTATGTGAAGTCCACTTAATTGTGGAACCCTTCTCAAATTTGAAAGAAGGGTGGCTGGTGAGAAAGATGGTGGAAGAACTGCAGTTAAAAGGGTATTCTGATGTAAGTCAAGTTGCTAACCCTGGTGTGTTGGGCAGCAAAGGAAGGTGGGTCCTAACAGCAGTCAGATCTTAATGACTAACAGCTTTATTATTTTAAGGAGAAAGATAAGATTGCAACAAATGAAATTCTCTAATTTGGGGGTTTGATAAAAGTCCTCATTCTTGTCTAAGCCTAACCAGGCAGTTCTTAAACTGTCATGCTAATGTAATACTAGGCAGTGTATCTCCAATATCAGAAAAATTTTGAGGGACTAAGAATGTTTTTGGACATCAGTTACCATTATAGTGCAGTTTTCAATTCTCAGTCTTTTCCCCGTTACAGTCAAGTCTGTGGTGGGACCAGTAATGTTATTTTTCTACTTGGTACAAAACTGAATCAAGTGGGGAGTGTATAAAGGAAAAATTGGAAGTTCTGGTTTTCTCAGTTTATACTGTAGGGAAATGACTGCTATTAACGGTGATGTAATCACAAGTATCTCACTCCAGGTGTGCATTATTAAAATGAAAACCAAGCATCAGGCACCTAGAAATGTGCCATTGATATTCCAGGTATACCTCAGAATGGCTTGGTGCATAATTTTAGGAATTCTGCCTTAGCATTAGTTCCTCAAACTATTTTTAGAAATCCTCAAGTTTGAGCATAAAAAATTGGGAGTACTTGGGTTTCTTAAGTTGAACATTGGAGATAGCACTTAACTTTAGATTTATACAGTAAACTAATGCTTCAACTCCTTGGAGGTGGTAAAAATCAAGCCTTTAATAAAAAGTCTTAAACTTAAGGGAACGTGTTTCATTGTCGCATTGGAAGGTGGCATCTCCAATCCCACAGTTTCAAGTTGATTTGGTCAAGGTTAGTTCTTGTTAGAGGCAAAGCAAGGACTGGAATTCAAGTGTCTTGTCAACAGGACTTAGATCATAAAATCCATGAAGTTAAATTAGCTTCCTTGCCCTTCAGGATGTTCTCAAACTAATGCTTTTATTAAGCATGTCTTTAGCTGAATATGCCAATAGGATCATTTTAAAACTTCTTTTGATAGTAAAGCTGGGTTTTAAAGAGTCACTTTCTTCCCACACTTTTCTTTACATTCAATAAATGCCTTGACATTATGCTAAGTGGAGTAAGCCAGGCAGTGAGGGAAAAATACCGTATGATCTCACCTTTAACTGGAACAAAAAAACATAACCAGAGACATTGAACTTAGGAACAATCTAACAGTAGCCAGGAGAGGGGACTACAGGAGAAGGGTTTTAAGGAACCACTATAGAGGACACATAGAACCAAGGGGGATGGTGGAAGCACTAGAGAGGTGGCTTTGGGGTGGAGTTGAGGGGTAGGATACGGGCAACTAATTGAACAACAATAAAGTAAAAAAATGCCTTGGCCCTGGCTGGTGTAGCTCAGTGGATTGAGTACGGGCCTGCAAACCAAAGGGTCACTGGTTTCATTCCCAGTCAGTGCACATGCCTGGGTTGTGGGCCAGGTTCCCAGTGAGGGCCATGTGAGAGGCAACCATACATTGCTGTTTCGCTCGCTCGCTCTCCCTTCCCCTCTCTCAAAATAATAAATCTTTACATTAAAAAAGTCTTGATTAATAAACCTGAACAATAAATGCATTTCACTGAAGAGTGCGTGGTTAAGGCAAATATGACTTGCACAATTATGTTATTTCTACCACATCTTCACCATGACAACTTGCCTAACAGGTTGGTCTGGTCTGTAGGCTTGTTAAAAGAGGTTTTATCTGTTTGTGTCTTTTCTCAAGCTATCTTCCATAGGAATCCCCAAAGTTTTTTCTCAGTCTTGGCAAATTCACCCTGTACACACTTGAAATTTGAACAAGGAAAGGGCCTGCATGTGTCTTTAACCTGTGCTCAATTGGTTTTTGGAAGTGGGTTAATCTTGTCCTCGAACCTTGTCCTACACTGAGCAGGCCAGTTGCAGTTTATGGTTCCTGCTCACTTTTGGCCAGCAGTGCCATGGGGAAACATGATTAGGAGTGGAACTTTATTTTGGGATGATTTAGGAATGGGAGAGTTGATAATTTTTCCCACATACCCTATCACCTATCCAACTTTTCCAGCTGCTTGTCATCTTAACAGCCAGAATCTCAATTGCTGTGTTGGTGCAGATGCTAAAGAGCCCATGGGAGGGAAGAGACGTACGTGTTGCAGCCTATGGTGCAAACCCCTTACTGCCCTTAAGGAAATGGGTCCCTGAGCCTGCCCACCCTTACGAACATACAATGCCACAGAAGGTTACTTATGGGATGGACCTTTTGACTTGTTAGGGTGGTGTCCAAAGTACGTGGGTCAGTCTTCCAAAAACTTATTTTGAACCCATTTTAGTTTGGACCTGTATTAAAAAAGCATATTCCATGTTTATCATAACTATTTGTACATCATGTCTTGAGAACCCAGAGTTTGCAGAACAAGCTGCAACTTAACCGTCTTCAATTGTAATCTTCATTGTCTCCCTTATACTTAGGAATTCACTAATATATCTGTATCCTGTGATCTTTCCTGAAAGAATACTTGCACCTGTGTGCAAAGATGTGTTAACAGGACACTTGGCTTGGCATACTGAAAGCAAGTCCCTGTAGCTGATGCCGCTCCAAGATTTTGCCAGTTTTTAGTGAAATGGGAAAAAAAAAAAAAACAAAGAGCCCTGACTGGTGTGGCTCAGTGGATGGAGCACAGGGCTGTGAACCAAAGGGGTGCTAGTTTGATTCCCAATCAGGGCACATGCCTGGGTTGCAGGCCAGGTCCCCAGTAGGGGGCACACAAGAGGCAACCACACGATGTTTCTCTCCCTCTCTTTCTCCTCCTCTTCCCCTCCCTCTAAAAAAAATCTTAAGAAAAAAACATCATAGTGGATTATACGTAAAAGTAAGTGCATTCAATTTAAAAGACTATATACCTTCTATATAAAAGCATTGCAGTGTAATACAGTGATTAGACACAACTACTTGAGTTTACTGGTTCCACTTGCTGGCCTGTAACCTTGGACATACAAAATAGTGGCCCCTTGTTTGACATTGGTCACTTCAGGGAGAAAAAAGGTGGTTTTGAAGGGCGGTGTGTTTTCAACTCCATTCTAGATATTTCCATATCTGTCACCTACAGGCCTCCAGGAGGACGGAAGTTATTTTTGCAACTTAACATTGTTCACAACAAACATCCCTAACAGCCAGTAAAGTATTTCTGCCCTGAAGTCAAACTGATCCCAAAGTGGGTAGAGTTACTGACTTACTATGTGCAAGTCTCTGGTTCAATCTCTGTCTCTCTGAAGGCCTCTAGAAACTGCATTTCATGAGTCTTCCTGAATCACAAGGTTTTTTTATTTTAATTGTACTCTGCTCATTCCTCAAATCTGAAGGAGCAAGCCATGCCTCCCTTTTAATTAGGCCCAGCCAACTCTAAGATGTTGATTCTGGGAAAGTATATAGCACTTAGTGCAACAATACAAAAAGGGAAATAAGTTTTGAGATTTTCCTTTTTTCATACTTTCTTGATCCCGTTACTATCCTTATTCTCCTTTTCTTTTTTACTTATAATTATTTTCCCTGTTATCAGAAGTTGAGTGGTGAAGTTTACTTCCCAGCTAGTAGATCTTAGCGAACCCTTGTAATTTGTTCTAGCACCTACTCCTCTGACCATGCAGCACCTACCAGGACTCCTCTTAAGAAACAATTTGTAACCAGAAAACGGACCAGCATTCAGGCTGCCTGTTGCTACCAAACCCAATAAGCAATGACAGCGATTGAATCTTTTATGGCACTTTATTCAGATGGCCAGTGATCTGAGAAGATGGTGGGCTCACACCCTAACATACCATCTTTCCCTCTCTTTGTTCAGGCCAACGTTTTTATACCAGGGGATAAGCAAGGTCGGTAAGGGCTTTGAAGTTCCAGGGGATTAGGTAAGCGGTGCTGCAATATTCCTATCCTGGGCAGTTAGCTGTTCCCAGGGGCAGGTGGTAGTCTGTCTCTCCCTGGAACACAAAGGCCTGGATGCCTCCAGTTGTCCCCAGGTGGTAATCTTTAGCAGTGCCCCAGGTGGTCGGCTGTTTTCCCAGGAGCCAGGATCAGTGGTTTTCTGAAACAAACGCTTACACATAAACATTACTTGCCAGGCTTATAACTTTTTACCTTAAACTGAAATTGTCCAAATCTAGAGTCCCCTATCAAATTCACCCTCAGAAATTTCTAAAATCACTGTTTCCATAACTTTGTTCTCCAGCATAACCACTGTAAAAAGGATGCTGTGTGGTCACCAGGGCTCAGGAAGTTGTGAACTCCCTCCTGGAGACTTAACAATGTGCACGAGCATATTAATGGCCCCAAGAAGTTGTGCCTTAAAGGACCTTGTTTAATGTTTATCCCAGTGTCTTCCAATTTCACTTTTTATTTAACCTTTTCTGTTAATGTCCCTCACATTTTTTTTATCCTCACCCAAAGATATGTTTATTGACTTTTAAAAGAGAATGGGGCCAGAGGGGAGAGACAAAAACATCAATTGGGCCCTGGCTGGTGTAGCTCAGTGGATTGAGTGCGGGCTGGGAACCAAGTGGTCCCGGTTCGATTCCCAGTCAGGGCACATGCCTGGGTTGTGGGCCAGGTCCCCGTGAGGGCCATGTGAGAGGCAACCATACATTGCTGTTTCTCTCCCTCTCTTTCTCCCTCCCTTCCCCTCTCTCCCTAAAAAATAAATAAATAAAAATTTAAAAAAAATCTTAAAAAAAAAAACATCAATTGGTTCCCTTCCCTCAATCTAAGTATGTTCCTTGACCAGGGATCGAACCTGCATCCTTTTGGTGTACAGGACAATGCTCCAAGCAACTGAGCAACCCAGCCAGGGGCAATGTCCCTTACCTTTTGAGAAATACTGTTCCAGTCATGACCTCTTCTGTGTACCTGTCTAGCACTGTGGATCACACGTGGTTACAGGCCTCTTTTAGGGCATAAAATGTTTCATGTACTCACAACTGTAAACCTACTTTTGCCCCACCCTGTATTTCTTAGTATGGGTATCTCACACTTTACCCATCTTACTGATGATTATTTAGATTGTTTTTAATTTTTCACTGTCAAAATAACGCTGCAATGAACATTCTTGTAAATGTCTCATTGCTCTATCAGAGAATATGGCACTTTAAAATTTGTGATTACTAAGAAATTGTCCTTCAAAAAGATCGTACCACACACAGTGGAGTATTATTCAGCCTTAAAAAGGAAGGAAATTCTGACACGTGGATTCTGCTACAACATGGATGAACCTTGAGGACGTGATGATAAGTGAGATAAGCCAGTCGTGAAAGGACAAATGCTATGTCATTCCATGTAGAAGAAGTACCTAGAATAATCGGAAAGTAGAATGGAGGTTGCAAGGGGGTAGGGGGAGGGGAATGGGAGGTTGGTGTTTAATGCATACAGAGTTTTAGTTCGGAATGACAAAAAGTTCTGGAGATTATAGTGGTGATGGTTGCACATCAATATAAATGTTCTAATGACACTGAACTGTACACTTAAAAATGGTTACAATGGTAAATTTTATGTATTTCATACCACAATAATTTTTTTAAAAACTACACCAACATAAATTCCCATCAATACAGTGTAAGTATAGTATCTAGCCTTCCATAACCTTGTCAACATACATTAAGAATCATTTCAGTTATGGATAATTTGAAGGGCAAAAATGTCACCTTATTATTTTAATTTACATGTTTCTGATTAAACTTGTGAGGTTAAACACATTTTGTATGTTTTTTTAACAATCTGTACTGAGGATCACCTTTTTACATCTTTGCCCTTTTTATTATTATTATTATTAATTTGTAGGAACCTCTTTATGCATTCTAAAAAGTAATAATTTATCTGTTCTAATTGTGATAAACAGTGTCTTTCAGACTATTATTTCAGTTTTTGTTTATGATATCTTCTGTAAAAACAAGTGTTTTTTTTTTTTTTAAGATTTTATTTATTTTTTAGAGAAGGGAAGGGAGGAAGACAGAGAGGGAAAGAAACATCAGTGTGTGGTTGCCTGTCACATGCCCCCTACTGGGGACCTGGCCTGAAATGCAGGCATGTGCCCTAGACTGGGAATCGAACTGGTGACTCTTTGGTTTGCAGGCCTGCACTTGATCCACTGAGCTACACCAGCCAGGGCTGTAAAAACAAGTTTTGAATCTGAAAGAGAATCTGGCAATCCTTTTCTTTATGACACTGGACAAAAGAAATAACTACAAGTGTACAGTTTGTTGATGACTACAACGCTTTTTTTTTTTAAAGAAAGGGAATCATACAATGTTTCTACACCCCTCTGGGTGAAGAGTGTTCCAAGAAGAGAAACCTGCCACCACTATAACTCCCAGATCATAACAGCATTCTTTCCCCACAGCAATCAACAAACTAGTGACAGGAACTCTTTGGACCCATTGACTATCTCCTGATTAACTCACTGATTTTCAACAGGTATACTGCAAGAGGCACACTAGTGTTCTGCAAGAATTTTTAAAACATGTAATATGTGACAAGTTAAAGGCACTGCCCTCTTTTCCCTTAGCTTGTCAAATTAAAAAAAAAAAAAGACAACAGCAAACACAACAATAGCCATCTGGTGTGAATGAATCAAAATTATACCTATTTTGCCCAGCTGGTGTAGCTCAGTGGATTGAGCGCGGGCTGGGAACCAGAGGGTCCTGGTTCGATTCCCAGTCGGGGCACATGCCTGGGTTTCGGGCCAGGCCCCCAATGAGGGCCATGTGAGAGGCAACCATACATTGCTCTTTCTCCCTCCCTTCTCCTCTCTCTGAAAATAAATAAATAAAATCTTAAAAAAAAAATTATACCTATTTTTTGGTTTGCAGGCTGGCACTCAATTCCCGCAGGAATTATACCTATTTTTGTCAGATCAGCAAAAAATATATATTTTGGAGTGCCACAGAATTTTAGTAATTAGTTTGTGTATGCCATGTGATGAAATAGGTTGAAAAATCACTGGATTAATGTAATGTCTGTCTTAACTCCAGTGTCAGTAGTGGCTCTGATAAACACCTTTTATATCACATAATTATCCTTTGCCAAGCATACTGAACACTATTATCATTGTTTTCTTCATTCATATGATAGCCCCATGCTTCTTTATAAGTTAAATAAATATGTTTCAAAATAACAGACTCAGAATACTTATATTGATATTACAAACAATGAGGACATATCAGGGTGCTCTAACCAACATAATGCTTTAGGAGTTAATACCAACATTTTAGGTGGGAAAAGTGCAGTTCTTTGTTAACGAAACTGATCAGTTTTGCCTCATTCTTACTGATGTTTTGGGTTTAAATTTTTACTTTTATTTTTTTCAAAATAGAAATAGCTTGATTCATATTTTTATCTTATTAAAGGAACAAC
Source organism: Micronycteris hirsuta (assembly GCA_004026765.1). Taxonomy (NCBI): domain Eukaryota; kingdom Metazoa; phylum Chordata; class Mammalia; order Chiroptera; family Phyllostomidae; genus Micronycteris; species Micronycteris hirsuta. Next base: position 8,143 of record PVJI01009619.1, read on the forward strand.
ACTCATTCATCATTTTTATTAAAATTCAGGTAATACAGAATGGGAAAAAGAAGAAAGTAAAATAACCTGAATGAGTTACCTGAATTTCCACCAACTAGAGGCAACTATTGGTAACATATATTTTTTAAAGATTTTATTTATTTATTTTTAGACAGAAGGGAAAGGAAGGAGAAAGAGAGGGAGAGAAACATCAATGTGTGGTTGCCTCTCATGTGGCCCCCACTGGGGACCTGGCCTGCAACCCAGGCATGTGCCCTGACTGGGAATCAAACCAGTGACCCTGTGGTTTGCAGACCGCACTCAATCCACTGAGCTACACCAGCCAGGGCTATATTTTTTAGAATAGAAGCTCATATAATGTTTTGTTTTATATCCTGCTTTTTCTACTTACTATACATAGATATTTATTTTATGTTAATAAATATAAATCTTCACTTAAATAGCTGCATAGCATTCTATTGTATGTATCAAAATTTATTTAGTTCATATTAATGGCACATTTGTAGACAACTTCATGATCAATACCTTTACAAATTCATCTCTTCACATTTCTGTCAAAAGATAAATAAACCAGCCCTGGCTGGTGTGGCTCAGTGGATTGAGCGCAGGCTTGTGAACGGTTCAGTTGATAGTCAGGGCACATGCCTGGGTTGTGGGCCAAGTCCCCAGTTGGGGATATGCAAGAGGCAACCAGTCGATGTATCTCGCATGTATCAATGTTTCCCTCCTTCCCTTTCTCCCTCCCTTCCCATACTCTCTGAAAATAAATAAATAAAATCTTTTTAAAAAAAAGATAAGTAAACCAGCCCTGGCTGGTGCAGCTCAGTGGATTGAGCACAGGTCTGCGATCCAAAGTGTTGCAGGTTTGATTCCCAATCAGGGCACATGCCTGGGTTGCAGGCCAGGTCCCTAACAGGGGGCACGCAAGAGGCAACCACACATTGATGTTTCTCTCCCTCTCTCTCCTTCCCTTCCCCTCTCTCTCCTTCTCTTCCCCCTCTCTAAAAGTAAATAAACTCTTTATATGTATTTTTTAAAAAGATAAATCAGGAAAAATATTTACAACACACATGGAGGGAGGTGGAGGAGAGTATGGGGGATAAACGGTGATGGACGGAGACCTGACTTGGGGGGCTAACACACAATGCAGTGCACAGACGATGTGTTGTAGACTTGTGCACCTGAAGCCTGTATAATTTTATTAACCAATGTCACCCCAATGAATTTAATAAAAAGAAAAAATATTTACAGCACATATAAAGGGCTAATTTCTTTAATATGTGAGGAGTTTCTACAAATACATAAAACACAGATTAGTAATCAAGTAGAAAAATAGTCAAGGGATAGGAACAGACAATTCACAGAGAAAAAAATTGTTCTTAAACATAAAAAGATGTGCAACTTTGCCCTGGCTGGTGTAGCGCAGTGGATTGAGCGCGGGCTGGGAACCTAGCGGTCCTGGTTCGATTCCCAGTCAGGGCACATGCCTGGGTTGCGGGCCAGGTCCCCATGAGGGCCATGTGAGAGGCAACCATACATTGCTGTTTCTCTCCCTCTCTTTCTCTCTCCCTTCCCCTCTCTCTAAAAATAAATTAAAAATAAATAAAATAAAATCTAAAAAAAAAAAAAAAAAGATGTGCAACTTTACTTACTGTAAGAAAAATAACCAATAAATGTATGAAATAGCATTTTAAAAGATCTTCCAGATTAACAAAGATAAAACAAGACTGTTAATACACTATTTCCAAGGTTGTAGAGAAATACATCCTTATGCATCATTGATCAGCATAAACTGGCAAAACCTCTTTGGAGAGTAGTTGGTAAGTACCTATGAAGATTTGAAATGCATATGCCCTTTGATCCAGCAATTCCACTACTAAGAATTTTTCAGATATTTTCACAGATGTGAACAAAGAAACATGAACACCGATGTTAACTGCTGTATTCTTAAAAGTAGCAACACACTAAGACAACCTAAATGTGAATAGCACTATGTGTTAACACTTGTATGAAAAGGGGGTTATTTATATTTTAATGATTTTGCATACACATAGGATGATTCTAGAAGAATACCTAGAAATTGTTAATGTTATCTGGCAAATATATTTTATTTTTTTAATTATTTTTAAAGATTTTATTTTTATTTTTAGAGAGAGGAGAAGGGAGGGAGACAGAGAGGGAGAGAGACAGCAATGTATGGTTGCCTCTCACATGGCCCTCACTGGGGACCTGGCCCGAAACCCAGGCATGTGCCCTGACTGGGAATCGAACTGGCAACCCTTTGGTTCCCAGCCCACGCTCAATCCACTGAGCTACACCAGCCAGGGCAAGCAAATATATTTTAATAAAAAAAAGAAAAAAGAAAAAGAAATTACTAACAATGGTTGATTCCAAAAAAGGAAGTGGGAAGGGATACATCCTTTTAAAAATATAATATCTTTTTAATTGCTTGAATTTTCATCGTGGGCTAATATTATCTATTCAAATAAATAAGTAATTCAAAATTTATATTTATTTGATGAGTGAGGTTAAGCATGTTCTTTCTTCTCTATGTGGACTCTTCCTTCATATCTTCAGTTTTTAAAAATTTTGTTCAGCCCTGGCTGGTGTAGCTCAGTGGACTGAGCGCAGGCTGGGAACCAAAGGGTCCCGGTTTGATCCCCAGTCAGGGCACATGCCTGGGTTGCGGGCCAGGTCCCCAGTGAGGGCCATGTGAGAGGCAACCATACATTGCTGTTTCTCTCCCTCTCTTTCTCCCTCCTTTCCCCTCTCTCTAAAAATAAATAAATAAAATCTTTAAAAAAAATTTTTTTTGTTCAGTTGTCTTACTGGTTTGCTAAGAGCTCATTATATATTTAAGAACATTTACCCTTTGCTGCAGACACTGCAATTTTGTTCAGTAGTTAAATTTTAGAATTTCAGAAATTTCTCTGTAATTAGGAGGCATTAAGGCAGTTTGCCAGGATCCCAACTACACAAGCACATCCTTGTACACGATTTTCCATCCACACTAGTTTATATTTGTGCAATTAGGTGTCATTTACCTTCTTGTAGTTTCCTTCTTGCTGCTGGAGCAAGGGTCTAGGCTCCAGGTCAATTAATAGTGAGCACCCAAAGGAACCTGAACATAGGGGAAGCTTAGCAGAACCAGGCATCCATCCGCCTTGGTTCCAATCCAGCTGTGGAGATGGATGTGAACTTGCTGGTATGAGGTGCAGGCCAGGTTCTGGGACCGGGTGGCTCTGAGGGCAGGGGCGCCCCACCTCGACTTCTTCAATATGTGGCCCATGCCTCCCAAACATTGGCCTTCAGGAATGGAGGTAACGTCCCCAATTTTCAGAACTGCTCTGCTCATCCTGATCGGAGTGGAAAATACTGACCATTGCATCCAGTAAAGAGGGTGCTTCAGCATTTGGGGGAGAAAAGGCCTTTGGGACTTATCAGAGGAAGATTTTACTTCTAGAGGCTGAATACACTTTCCAGATCATGTTCTACCTTTCGACAAACCAGGCTTCCACCCCCCGCTTTGTTGGTTAGCTGGCAACTTCCAACACCTTCTGCTTTGCCTTGGCTTCCTGTGAAGCAGCACCCGCTTTCCCACCCACCCCCGTGAAAGCTGTATTTCTGAGCATCAGGCCTAAGTGTAATCTCCTTCAGAAGCTAAAATGGGCTCTCCTTTACAGCCAAAACTTTAATTCAGAAACCCTGATGGCCTTTTGAGCAATCCTACTCCTCTCCCTCCTGTCCTGAGCTTCTCCTGGAAGTAGCTTGGCAAAGTTTCCTGGAGCAATATGGCTCCTCGCCCCCACAGCAGCCAAGACCTAGAGAAAGGAGGAGGTCCTGAGCCACCTGAAAGCATGACCTTCGAAAAACAGAGACCTCCAGAGACAAGAAGGGAGAGGTTGAGGGAGCAAAGACAGCCAGGAGTGGGGAGGGGTGCAGGGGTGGTGCAGCACTCTGTGTCCTCCTCTTTGCTTCTCTGGCCTCAGGCTTCCCGGAGCAGCTGATATCTCTGCTGTCTCTCCTCTTCTGCAAAACCTCAAGAATGGCTTCCAGTAATATGCTGACGATTTCCTCTAAATAGCTGCTCGCTTGCAGACTGAGTTCACCCACCTAAAATAATGTACTTGTTTCACTTTCAGCTCTGTTCTCTCCACTTGTATTTCAGGCCAGAGCAGTACATCCTGGCTCCAAGCTCTGTCCACTGGGCTCATGTGAATAGGGCCTGAAATGGGTCTTCTAACATGGAAATTTATACTGGAATAAGGGGCCTGTGCCTAAAGACGTGCGGCAAAGTAAACAGGACATCTGTGCAGGCTGTCTTCGGCAACCCCCAACCACGGAATATAAGGAAGGAAAAGATGGAGACCCAAACTTTCTGTGGAGCATGGTTTGGGGATACCCAGAAACTGGCAAATATCACCCATTCCATTCTGGAAAGGTGGGAACAAACTGCGCTGTGTGAATCACGGCCCGAAGAGGTAATGAGAAGAATGTGCTGGGTTTTTGTTTTTCGAATTTTCTTCCCAGAGAGAGAGAGAGAGAGGAAGGGAGGAAGAGAGAGATGGAGAGTGCCCCGACCCACCGGAACTGAACCCGCAAACTAGGCAAGTGCCCTAACTGGGAATCAAACCCCCAACCCTTTGGTTTACAGAAAGATGCTCCAACCAACTGAGCCACATGGCCAGGGCTAGGGTGGCTAGGGTGTGCTGTTTGGAACAGGGAAGATAAAATGGAGGAGTGGGACTCTGCTCTTTCTTCCCCCACTCACTGCCAAGGAACACACAGTGCCTGCCACCCTCTCTGCAATGACTCTGGGCTCTGCTCCAGACACACTTGGAGTCAAATCAGGGCCACCCAGGCCTCCTGTGTTTGGGAGATGCTGAGAAGAACAGGTGGGGACTGACTGACTCCTGGCAGTTGCCTGCTCATCCCATCTCAAAACGCCCAGGCCCAGGGAATGGCGCTTTAGGGCTGCGTCCTCATGCTGCTGCTCTCCGGAGGGCCAAGTGTGAAAGCATAACGAGAGGGGTTCTTTTGTGGGGTGAGCAGTGACTGGCTGTGTTTTTCTTTCCTAGTCATCTAACAAAAAGCCAAGCCTGGATAAATCCATGCCCTGCCTTCTCCCTGCTTGCGCTCAGCTGCTGGGGGGAAAGTCACAACTACGGAGACTAGTTTCATTTTAAATTCATGATTGCAAAACTCAAAGGGATTCTGAACACTGCCAGGCAATTAATTACACTCCATTAGTCTAAGAGGTGATGTGATTTATTTTCTTTCTTCGACCTCCCCACCACCCCTTACTCTCAGCTCTGACTTTAACCTCATGCTTTTTTGAGAAAACACAAGTCATCAGATTTTCCCACACTTGGTCTGAAACCTGTCCACACTTGCATCTGCCTTGCCATCTTGTCTTCCATCTTCTCCGTGCATTGCCAGTCTCTCCCTACTCCTGGATAATGCCAGCAGCGTGCAAATAGAATCTTTCATTTCACGTATCTTTGACCTTGGAACAAACAATCTCCCCCCACCCAGATCTTTCAGTTGGTGCCCCGCATCCCTGCTTCCCTGTATGATGGAACGCCTCCAAAGGGTTGTCTCAACTTCAACTTCTTCACTTTTTCTTTTCTGGATCCAGATTGTCTTTAAAAATATAAATAAATAATCACAGTTATGATTGGGCTTACAGTTAAAAATGGCTTTTTCCTCAACCTCCTCTAAAAGATCGTAAAAGAATAAAAAAGGTATAAACCCTCAAGGACAAAGAGAGTAGGAGAGGAGACCAAGCAGAGAGGCATGGCCAGCAGCGTTTGCACCACAGATGGGAGGACCGCTTGTCACTTAGGAGAGAAGGTGAGATCTTAGTGTCCTGGGCACCCACTAGATGAGACCCAGCTAACCAGGGGAAGAGAAGTGGACGTCTGTGTACTAAACTTTGAGAACCATGACATCACCCTGGGGGGATGCTCAAGCAAACCCCATCTGTGTACCAGACATTTGAGGAAAGCCTCTACCGGGAGGAAACGGAACTCGGTAAAAAGAGACAACACAGAGAAACAAAGGAAACTGCGATGCGCGCATTTCCCATTCTCTCTGACTTTGGGCCCAGTGTGCTTCTTCCAGGCAGTGTGGGCCTGAGGCACCCACGTCTGGAGCAGCCCGCACCAACGCCGCTCCTCTTCAGAGAAAGCTTTAGTAGAAAGGAGTCAGGTCCCCACAACCCTGGGGCTCTGAGGGAGGGTCTACGCTCAAATCTAAATCATTCTTTGTTATTTACATGATAAAGTTTAAATTTGAGTGGTATTTCCTAAACTCTTGTTCCAAATTCCTGCCCCTGGATCTTTATGCAATTTGTCATCTCTCGGCTACAGCCTGAATGTTTGTGTCCCCCACCCGACTCCAACTTCTAATGTGGAAATCCTAATGCCCAGATGTGACGGTGTTAGGAGGTGGGGCCTGTGGCGGGTGTTTAGGTCAGAAAGGCGGAGCATTCATGAATGAAATTAGTGCCTACAAAAGAGAAAGCAGCAAGAAGGTGCTTAGCTGTGAACCAGTATGGGACAAGGCTAATGCCTTGATTTTGGACTTCCAACCTCCAGAGCTATGAGAAATAAGTTTCTGTTGTTTGTGAGCGGCCCAGTCTGTGGTTGGTTGTAGCAGCCCAAGCAGACTAAGACACCTTTATAACTAGAACCCAGCCCATCCTTCCTTTCCCAGGCCTGCACTACCTCCAGGCTGTGGCAACAAACTTTTCTGAAAGTCCGGGGGTCTGAGCAAGGGGACAAACACTGGCAGAGGGAACTGCAGTAAGAACAAGATATGTGGGACCTCAAAAGCCAGGGATAGCCCTGGCCAGTGTGGCTCAGTTAATTGGAGCATCGTCCAGTAAACCTAAAGGTAGCGTTCGATTCCCAGTCAGGGCACAGGCCTAGACCGCGGGTTCAGTCCCCCGTCAGGGGTGGGTATGAGAGACACTGATCGATGTTTCTCTCCCTCTCTCCCCCTCCCTTCTCCCGTCTCTAAAAAAATAAATAAGCAGCCCGGCTGGCGTAGCTCAGATTGAGCGCGGGCTGGGAACCAGAGGGTCCTGGTTCGATTCCCAGTCGGGGCACATGCCTGTGTTGCGGGCCAGGTCCCCAGTGAGGGCCATGTGAGAGGCAACCATACATTGTTCTTTCTCCCTTCCTTCTCCTCTCTCTAAAAATAAATAAAAAAATATTTAAAAAAAAATCAGTAAGCATGTCCTCAAGTGAGAGATACACAGACTCATACATACTGTGTGAGTCTATTCACATGACATTCAGAAAAGGGCCAAGCTATAAGAACAGAGATCAAATCACTGGTTACCAGAGCATGGCAGTGGGGGAGGGGAGGGGAGGGGAGGGGAGGGGAGGGCAGAGGAGCCTCAGAGCACATCTTGGGGTGAAGAATATGCTCTACATCTTGACAGCTGTGGTGGTAAATAAGATTATATACGTTTGTCAAAAATGTTTGAACTGTCAGCATAAAGAGAGCATAAATTAAAAAAAATTACAAAGTAAATTTTTAAAGGGTGTGAATTACATCACAATAAACTTTTTCTTTTTTGTGTGCATGGTCAAAGAGAGATGGAATGCAAAGGGAGGTCAGAATGTCTGGGTTCAAATCCCACTGCCATCGCTTGCAATGTGCTGTAGTCCAAAGCAAGCTATTTAACTGAACGCAGGTCTGTCTGCCTGCCCCTACGAAAGCCAATACTTGAGAGGCAGGTGCTGATGTAAAGGAAAGTGGATTCTTTGCAGATGCCACCAATCTGGAAGACAAGGGACTCATGTCTCAAAGCCTATCTCCTGGGAAGATGGGGGACTCACGTCTCGAAGCCCATCTCTACCTTTCAGCGGAGGCAGAGGTTTTTATAACAGGGAGAGGAACAGAACAAAGAGATCAAGGGAGGGGGCAGCAAAGTTCTCTACGTGCAGACGAGCACAGCCCATTCAGATAAGGCAAGTGACAGTCCAGCGTGCATCATCCTGGTTTAGTCATCCTGGCTTCACAGTTGAAGGTCAGCAAATCTCCCAGAGCGGGATGCCTGAAGGTGGGAGTCTCTATCTTTTGCAGTTAGTTTCTAGGATTCTTACACAAACATGCTGTTCAAGCTACATACTAGTCAGAGTCAGCACTTAGAGACACAAGGTCAAAGAACGGTGGGTTGGTACGATTTCATCTCTCTGACTCCCCTTTTCTGAAGTGGAGATTCCAACAGGTTCTACCTCCCAGGGTGGAAGTAAGGGTTTAACAAAAAACACTGCCTATTGGGCTGGGGTGGGGGGAAAAGGCAGAAAACTGTACATGAACAACAATAAAATAAATAAATAAATATTGAAATTAAAAAATGCCTATAAAACTCCTGACTGACAGCTCCAGCGCCGGCTTCCGGCTTTGCCCTAGGGCCCTGCAGGTCGAGGGAGATGCCACCTGTTCTCATCCGTTGGGTACAGCCCTTGAAGGGTACAACTGCTCCTTTGGAGGGAGGCAGAGGGCACAGGCTCTGACACCCTCACTGCCCTGTTCTGTGACGTGGGGAGGACAGTGGGGCATGAGGAGAGAGGTGACCAGTCGAAGCAGAGCAGAGGTCCTGCAGTCTTCCCACGGCTGGCCCTGCAGCCTCACCAGGGACTTCCGACACCCTGCTGGCCCAGCCCCAGGAGGGCGTGTCCCGCGCGCGGCGGCTGGTGGACGAGAAAGGGGGCGGGGCGATGTGGGGGAGGGGCGTGGGGAACTGGGAGGCTGGGGGGCGGCTGGCGGAGTCCCGGGTGGGGAAGGGCGAGGAAGGGGCGTGTGTGGGGCCGGGGTGCGGAGGGGCGAGGCGCGGCGGGGCGTGGCTGGGGCGCGGCGGGGTGCAGTCTCCCACCCCGGGGGGCGGAGTGGGGGCTGCCTGCCTCCGCCTGCCTCCGTGCCCCGGGCGCGGGCTCCGACCCGCCGGGTCTCCACGGCCACAGGCCGCAGTCTGGTCCGCCGTGACCGTGTCTGTCCGACCCGGGCCGCCGCGCTCTGCCCCACCTTAGCTCAACTCGGCCTTCCGCCGCCTTTCTTCTGTTCAGGTTCCCAGATGGGAGAACGTCCCTTGCTCCCGGTCTTTCGGTAGTGAAGCCAGGCATCCATTAACCGACAGCAGGGCCTGCTGCGAACGGGCCCGGCTCCCGCCCGGGCCGGGGATCCCCCAGGGACTCGGGGCCGGGGCCTGGCAGCCGCTGTTCCGGGGCCTGGGACAAAGTCGCCTCACATCCGGGCCTGGGCCGGCAGTGGCTCTGGGACTCGGAGCGCCCCCTGGGGCGGGGTGGGAAGGGGCGGCGCACTTTCCGAGAGCGCGAACTCTCAGGCCCGCGGGCCGAGCCCGCACCGGCGGGACTTCGCTCCCCTTTTCCTCCGGGGTGCGGCCGCGGCCTCGGAAGCTCCGTAAGGCCCCGCCTCTCTGAGGACCAAGGCCACCCCGCGGGCGTTTTTTCTCCCCACTAGGAATGAGCCTGCTCATCTCTGGTCTCTGTCTCCCTTGTTCCGGGAAGCCCGTCAAGCCTGCGGAGCTATTTCTAGCTCCTGCCAGTCTCGGAGGCTGGCTCTAGCCAGGAGACACGGCCCAGTGACGCTCTGCACCAAGTGTGGGGGGTGGTACCAGGAAACACAAAGGCTCTAGCCTGGCCACCTCCCGCTCCCCAAAGGCCACCCTTCCTTCCCTCGACGGCCAGAGCAGTTCCCACCTTTAGACTCCGAACCCCTCTCTCCCCTCTAAATTCTCTTTAGAATTTAATTATGCACGGGCTTTAGACACCTCCTGTAAAGTTGAGTTGAATTAGGATAGTGGTTTTCCACGCTATTCTAATGTAGAGAGTTTCTATGAAAACTTTTGTAAGCTGAGATGTGTAAAGCGAAGCAATTACTTTAAATTTATATGGAAAATCTTTTGAGGGTTCCTAGATCCAAAAAATAACCTGCCAAATCATACCAAAATATGCTTAATTATGCCCAGTTTTATGCTAAGCTTAAACACCCCTACGAGCTCTCTTAGGCTTTTCTGATACCTTAGGACACACTTGTTAACAGATGCACAAAATAAATTGAATAAAGCGCAGCCGCTCACAGACACAGCTCAAGCTATGGCGCTTGATGCTGAGAAGCTTTGCAAGTGGCGCGGCTTTGTCACCGCGGGGGTGGGCTCGCTGCCTCTGCAGTGGCTTGCTGCAAAACTGCCGAATGCTATTTTCGCTTTTGCCTTTTTTCATAAAGGCAAAAATCTTTGGATTTCTTTTGGTTAGCAAAAACATGTACAAATGCAGGTCTTTTGTAAAAGCAAAGTGGTGTAATGAGAACTTTCAAGAAGCAGGGATACCTGTATTTATTTGGTAAAAATAAAATTCAAATAGTACAAAGCTTACACACTAAAAAGAAAGTTGCCTTACCATCCTTGACCTATAGTTCCTGTCTCCAAATCCCATCTCTGACATACTTTTGTGACCTCTCTCGTTATTAAAATTGATTCGGCAAATAAATTCAAATTAAAAAAAACACGCTTTACAAAAAGTTACTAAGTGTGAAATGAAGCACATAGGAAAGATACCACGTAAAGGTTATTTGGCAGATTTTCCTTGCAGGGAGAATGGACTGAGTGAAGCTGCTTGGAAATATGGTTCTAATGGCATTGGGATTGAGGGAGCTGTACTTCCCTGCTTGATTTGTTTCCCCCTAAAAACAGGAATTTTTCCCTGTACAGAGGTCTTTAAAAAAAGATATAATTCACATAAAAGTCATCAATTTAAAATTTAAATTCAATGGTCTTTTGTATTCTTTTAGGAACTAAAAAGGGAAATTTTTATTGAGGGCAAGAGGATGCAAGCAATATAAAAAAATAAAAAGTTTTCTGACTTTAATTGACTTCTTTTCTGCGGGTGGAATTTCATTTGCACATTTTTCTAAGGGTCCCAATCTGCTCATGAAATCCTCCTAGCAGGAAGCGGGGCAGAGATTCCTTAAGTGACCACTGAGGGGCACTCTTACCCGGCGGGAGTAACTGCTCAGTGCTGCCCACTTCTTCCCCTCTGCCCCACGTGCACGACAAAACAGTCGCCCCTGTGATGGGGGGCCCAGCAGCTAGTGAACGGAAGCTGTGGAAGCCCACTCCGCTGTCTCAGCACTGGTGCAGGTAACTTCATCATTCTGTCCACAGCCAGAGGGTCTTTTTGATTTTCAAAAAATTCAGGAAACTCCTTTTCCTTGAATTCTTTTTGGTCTTCCTTTGTTAAGTAGCCTTTATCCCCAGCAAATTTGTGAACCGTGAGAACCATGGTTCCCATGGCATGCCCCATTTGAGATGGCTTTTAGTGAGGTCTGTTAAAACCTTGGCCGGAGGCGTGGCCAGAAGGCTCCTGCTTGGCAGGCCGGGATGTGCGGCTGGTGGGGTCTTTAGTATATTTACAGAGCTGTGCAACCACCAACACAATCAAATTTAAAACATTCTCACCACCCCAAAAAGAAGTCCTATACCCATTAGCATCCCATTTCCCCCAAATTCCCTTATCCTAGGCAGCCACTAATCTACTTTTTGTCTTCATAGATTTCCCTATGATTTCTGGACATTTAACATAAATGGAATCATGCAATATGAGATTTTGTGACTGGCTTCTTTCACTTAGCCTAATTTTTCATTTATTTTTATTTATTAAAAAAAGATTTTATTTATTTATTTTTAGAGAGAGGGAAAGGGAAAGAGAAAGAGGGAGAGAAACACCAATGTGTGGTTGCCTCTCACATGCCCCCTACTGGAGACCTGGCCTGTAACCCAGGCATGTGCCCTGACTGGGAATCGAACTGGCAACCCTTTGATTCACAGGTGGTACTCAATCCACTGAGCCGCACTAGCCAGGCACTTAGCCTAATTTTTTTAAGGTTCATTCATGTTGTAGCATGTATCAGTACTTCATTCCTTTTTATGACTAAATAATACTCCATCACATGGAGAGACCACATTTTATTCATCCCCTTGTCAGTTGATGGACAGTAAAAAAAGCCAGATGTCTCCCCTCAGAGAGCTTGGTGGGTAAGGGTGGTTTGTTTCTGCTCAGCTATTATGAATAATGCTGCTGTAAATATTTGTGTATGAGTGTTGTGTGGACATATGTTTCCATTTCTTTTGAGTTGATACCTGAGTAGAATTGCCAGGTCATGTGGTAACTCTGTTTAATCTTTTGAGGAATAGCTAGACTCTTCCAAAAAGGCTTCATTATTTTACAATCCACTAGTTTATGAGAAGCAGTTTATGAGAAATTCCAATTTCTCCATGTCCTTGCCAATACTTCTAATTATCTATTTTTTTTTATTCTGGCCACCTTAGTAAATGTGAAGTGGTATCTCCTAGTGGTTTTGGATTTCTTTTATGGCTACTGATCTGAGGACTTTTTATAAGTTGCTTTTGCATGTGGGATTGTCTGCCAGTCATCATTGTCACCTGATGTGGCGATGCCGCTGAAAGACTTGCCAGTCTGCACTCAGTGTCCAGTTCACTCCCAACAGTGTAGCAATCTCCTCTGCATCATGATTAGCCACTCAGTCATTCAAAGCCTTGTGCACCAGCTGGGTGCTGGGCACTGTTCTGGGTGCTGGGACCCATTAAAAAAAGCAACATCTCATTCCTTGGAAAGCTTGGTGGGTAAGGGTGTGGCTCTGGGTGTGAATCCCAGCCGCGTGGACTCAGAAGGCACCTCACCTTGCCTAGCCTCGGTTTCCTTCCCTGTGAAATGAGGCTACTCTGAGAGTGAAATGTAAAGCACTCAGCATGGTGCCTGGTGCATGGTACTCAGTAGGCACTTGTCGTTAAAGATGAAGCCAGACAATGAATGTTCACAATAACGGAAAGTAAGCTATGATCGGAGGAGTACAAAGTGTCATGAGAACACACAGTGTGGACTCCTAACCCAGTCCAGGGCCTAGGACAGGCTACCCAGGGAAAATGATGTGTGTTTTTGTTTGTTTGTTTTGTTTTTTAGAGAGGGCACGGGAAGGGGAAAGGGAGGGTAAGAAACACTGATCCATTGCCTCCTGTATGAGCCCTGACTGAGAACCGAACCCCACAACCTAGGCATGTGCCCTGATGGGGAATCAAGCTGGCTGGTGACCTTTCATTTTGCAGGACAATGCCCAGCCAACTGAGCCACACCAGTCAGGGTGGGAAAGTGATATTTTAAATGGAGAGGTGACAGATGAGTAAGAGTTGGCTGGAGCAAGGGTAGTGTTTGTGTGTGTGTTTGTGTGCGGGGGGGTCTTCCTGGAAGATGGAACAGCTCGTGTAAAGGCTTGGAGGCAAGAAAAGAGACTGAAATGTGTTTAGAATATCTAGGACAGTGCTGTCCAACAGAACGCTCTGTGATGTTGGAAGAGTTCTATATCTGTGCTGCGCAGTGTGATAGGCACTAACCAACCCCATGTAACTATTGAACATTTGAAGAGTGGCTAATGTGACTTATAAAATTGAATGTTTTATTTTATTCTAATTAACTTCCATTTAAATAGCCACTGTGGCTAGTGACTACATTTTTTTTTCCATCCTCACCCAGGGACATACTGGAGGACATACTTATTGATTTTAGAGAGAGGGGAAGGGATGGAAAGAAACACTGATTGGTTGACTCTTGTACGAATTGAACCCATGACCTTGCGGTTTACAGGACAATGTTCCAATCAACTGAGACACATGGGCAGGGCTAGTGACTACCATATTGGCAGCAAAGGTCTAGAGTATAACAGTGTTGCAATGAGAGATGAAGGTGGAGTGATGGAGAAGCATCCATATTGTACAGGGTTGTGGTGTGGAGTTTGCATTTTATTCTAAGCATCCAGGGAAACCATTGGTTGGGCGTGGGGAAGTTAAGCTGAGGAGTGAGGCCATCTGGTTTTCAGTTTTGAAAGGAGAATGGATAACGAGGGTGATGGTGGGGCAGGAGTGAAGCTGGGAAACCAGTTTGGAGGTGGCTCCAGTCTCCCAGGGGACAGATGACAGCCCCAAGGTTGAGTCCAGACCAGGGCAGTACAGGCAGGCCTCCCTGTCCATGACGCGCCGCCCCCACCCCCATCTGGTGCTGAAAGCACCTTTAACTAAGAGAAGTCTGGAGTCCTCTGGGCCTTGGCTGGTGGCCTTGGGGGAGACTCCAGGAGGTGGGAAATTCCCCTCAAACTGTTGGGTGGACAAGTGGGGTGCATTCCCAGGGACATGTGCCCGGCTGAGCCTCTCCTCTCCTGTCCCTGGGGGCCATCCACACCAGCTTTCTCTGTCCTGTGAGGGGTCAGCCGTTCCCAGGCTCAGCCATGTAGCTGTTAGGAAGCATGTGGAGAGGAAGAGGACGGGTAGATGTCAGTGCAGGAGGGCTAGACTCTCCACCTATGACAGCCCCCTGCATAGGTAAGGCCCCAGCACCAAGGTTTGCCCCTGGTTGCCCCCACCCCCACCTGGGACCTCAGTGGCTGGCGATCGGGCTGGGGGTGGGGAGTCGGGGCGTGTCTCCTTGAGGACAGGGTGTGGCCAGTGGTCCAAAGGCCGGTCCCTGATGGCCAGCCTGCCCTGACAGGGGAGTTAACCCCGCTCCCCATCAGCAGGCTGGCGGGAGCCCTGGGGTGCGGACCCCCAGCTAACGCTCGGAGCCCGCAAGGGAGGTGCCGCGGCTCCCGGGCTGTCAGCGCTCGTGGCCCCTCCCGGTTGCACTTCCTCCCGCAGCCCGGCCGCCGCCGAGCCTCCACAGTCCCCGAGCGTGCAGCCCGCGGCCGGCACGCCCTAGCTCAGCCGGGCAAGGTAAGTCGGGGGCAATTCGGGACGTATGAGGCGCCAGATCCCCAAGCCTGACTGATGGAGGCGGGTTCCCGCAGTGGGCTCCTCGCTCCTTCCTTCCCGGCCAGGTGGGGCTCCAGTAGGGACAGGGTGGGGACCGGGGCTGGACAGACAGCTGTTGCTGCTGAGGTTTGGGAGTGGTGGTCTGTGTGGGGCAGCCAGGGAAGCAGAAGAGGGTGGGATGGGGGCATAAGCCAGGCTAAATGGTGTCTGTCCCCAGAAGGACGCCCAGGGTGAGCAGAAAGATGGTGAATCAAAACTGCATGTTGAGGCCTTCAGCCATGTCCCAGCTTCCTCAGCTCCAGTGGGGAAGTTCCCCACCCAAGTTCCCCGGGGCCATCGGTCCCTGGCCTGGACCGAGTGGTTTCCCACCGTCCCACCCTGCCGCTGTCTCCACTCCCCAGTCTTCTCTCCCTGCCCTGTGCTCTGTGTGCTCCCTGTCCCCCCTTCCCACCCTGCTGTCTCCCCAACCACCTCTGACTCTTTTTTTCCTTCCAACCCGCCTCTCCCCACTGTGACTTACCCCTTGCCTAGCAGCGGAGGCTGTGGTCTAGTTCTCCGGGGAGCATGTGATGGTATTGTCAGCTGAGCTCGCAGAGGCCTGAGGGGGGCCTGCCTGTCACAGGGAGCTTGGGCAGCCATCGAGCGGTCTCCCTCCCCACTCTGCAGCCCCTAGAGACCCTAAGGGACAGAAAGGTGGCATTCAATGCCTTCAGAGATGAGTCATACCAAAAATATAGGTGGGTCCCAAAAGATTTGAGAACGGAAGAGGAACCTCATGGTAGGGTGAGGTGGATTTAGACCAGGTTCTGCCAACAGGTAGTGACCCTTGGGAAGTTACTTCCCCTTTTTGAGCTTTAGTTGCCCTGGCAGCAAAATGAGGGGTTTGATAGACCAGTGGCTTTCCAACGGTTTTCCCCGGGCGCCCCTTCCGTGGTAAGAGATCTGGTGACCTGCCCCCACCGCACAGCTGCACTTTTATCTGCCGCTGAGCAAATGTCATGGGAAGAAAGGGTTGTGCTGTCAACGCAAATGTTTGTTACCCTTGATGCGGGGCTGTGGCCTCTCAATATCAGGAAGTCCTGGTGGGAAAGTCAGGGACACTCAGGGCCCCTTCCTGTGGGACAATGTCAAAGAGGCAGGTCTGTTGAGCCCCTTTTCCCACCCTGTTCCAGGACACTGCACCATCTTCAGGCCAGACCCTCCCTTCCTCTCCTCACCCTTGGCCTTCCTCCTTCCTCCACTCCCCACCCCCACTGGGTGGCGCTCTATGCAGTGGGTGGGCCTACTTGTCTCACCGTCTAAACCTCTTTCTTCAGCCCCAGCCAGACCTCCTACCCCTACCTGGGGCTGGGAGGAAAGTGGCCTTTGACGTCTCCGTCTCTCTGGAGGTTCCAGCTGGACAGAGCAGCCTCCACCCCTTAGGATGACCGCGCCCTCCAGCCCTGCCTTCAGGCTGGAGACCTGCGACGGAGATCAAGAAGATGGTGCGGATGCGGACAAGAGAAAGCTGGGCAGTGGGCATGCGCCGCCCCCCATGGAGTCACCATTCCAGGGCGAGGACCGGAACGCCCCCCCTCAGATCAAAGTGAACCTCAACTACCGAAGGAGAGCAGGCGCCAGGTGAGGCAGCAAATGGGGGTGCAGCCAGGGGTGGTCCCTCACTTCCAGCACAGGTGTTGACTCGGTGCTCCTTCCCCACAGCCTGCGTGGTCCTCAGTCTGGCTCTGCCAGCTCCTGGGCCCAACAGGCTGGACTCTGCTCTGCTCTCTGGGGTTGCTCCTTCCAGAACCTTCCTTATTCTTGGCCTTCTGCCTTCTGAGGTTCTGTTCTTCATAGGGACATACTCTACCAGCTCCAAGTACTTGGCTCCCGCAGATTATGCCCTGGCCCCCACCCTGTCATGGTTCCTGTGACAGATGGTCGCAGGATCCACACTCCAGTTCAAGGAGAGAGGCAAGGGCATGTGAAGATGTCCCAGAAACCCCTGGGTTCTGCTCCAAGACTGTACCTGTCAGCTAGGGGATGTGGGCTCTGCGGACTGTGGACGGTGGGCTTCTGCTGGGAGTCGTCTTCACTTTGGCTTTCCTGTAATCTCTACCGCCTCAGACGGAGTGAGCCCCCCTTGCTGGGAGTGACACTTCCAGCCCTGCGGGGGGATGGGGGTGCACTTAGCACGCCCTCCCACAGTGTGAGGTCTGACCTACAAGGTCTGACCAGGGAAATCCTCACTGTCCAGGCTGGACTCTGCCAGGCAAGCTGCTTCCTTCCTCCTCATGACTGGGATGCGGCCATCAGCCGTGGCCTCCGAGCCCAGAGCCCCCGTACTGTTTATGCTGGAGGGCACACCAGCACAGGTTTGGACTGTGTGGCAGGTTCAGACACAGCAGGAGGAGATGCGTGCGAGGCTTTGGGAAGCTGGGGGGCCTGCCCAACAGGCAGAATGGGCCCTTTGATGCCCTTTGGTGTCTCAATCTGTGCCCTTGTGGGGCTTCCCTACCCCAAGACTGTGATGTCATCCTGACAAAAGAAATACCTTGTCCAAATAGACACTTCCTCTGGCTGGACTCCCCACAGGGCTCCCTAGTCAGCCGCAGAGCCCCCTTGGTCACGCTGTGGCCACGTGGTCTCCTGGGCAGATGGTGGTGGACCTGGCCAGGCCAGGCAGATAGGCAGCTTCCTCAGCTGACAGTCTGTGGAGGAGGCAGGGTGTGGCCTCCAGTCATGTGCACATGGCTGAAAACCAACTGATCCCAGCACCCCCTCACTCCTCAGAGTCGCCAACCCTTGCTGGATTGGCTCGTTCGCCAGGAGTTGTGAAGCTAGGATCTGAGGGTCCTCAAAGTGTCAAATAGTCCCCGCTGTCTGTCTTTTCGTATCTGCAGGTCACGGTGCAAGGGACCCAGGGGTGAGCTTGTCTCTGTGAATAGTGACATGCCCAGGAAGGGGTGCCCCTTCCCCTTCCCTGTCACCAGACACTGATAGATTCTGAAGAAGTGTGAGGCCTGTTCTGGGCCTTTCCTAGAAACGTGGCTTCTCAGCAGAAGTCCAGTGAGCATCTGACAGGTTTCAGTGCTGGGCCCACGTCTCGGAGAAACTCTGTCTGCCTGGCCTGGAGTCTCTCTGGGGTCAGAGTCAGGGTCTGGAGTGAGTGAGACACTCCGCGGGAGCCCCGACTTCCTTTGGGGAAGTTGCTTTATTTCCTTGTTTGTCTAAAAGAGAAAGTAGTGATTCCTGACCCTGGGGCTGAAGCGAGTGTTAAAGGTGCACATACTCCATTGTCAGTCCACAAACGGCTTCTGAGAGGACGAGGGGCTGGTCTTCATTCCTTGTGGAGACCAGCAGTGTGCACAGCCCCTGACAGTCTGTGGGCGCCCCCTGAGACCTGTCCTGACCTGGTCCCCGGCTCAGGAGCCCCGACAAGTTCCTGTGCTGAAACCCACCCTGTTCGATAGTGAGCCT
Organism: Micronycteris hirsuta; assembly: GCA_004026765.1. Classification (NCBI taxonomy): domain Eukaryota; kingdom Metazoa; phylum Chordata; class Mammalia; order Chiroptera; family Phyllostomidae; genus Micronycteris; species Micronycteris hirsuta. Next base: position 26,450 of record PVJI01009619.1, read on the forward strand.
CTTGTGAGTTCTTCAAGGCACCTAACAAATCAATGACAAGCCCCCGGTGCTGGGAAACCTCTGCGGTGTTGGAGCGGCGGAGATGCTGCGGACTAGTGCCTGGACAGCTCCCCGCCCCTGCTCCTGGGGCTCTGAGCACTCGGGGTCTCCTTGGTTCGCTCCGGGAGGACAGAGGCCCTTACAAAGACTCCCGTGGGACCCCTGAATCTTCAGGGTATACAGTGCTCACAGGGCTTCCTGAAAGGGCTCCATGGGATGGGGAGCTTTCTGGGGGGGCACATGGCTCTTTTACAGCATCAGTCACACACCCCATTCCTACAGCCAGCTGGACCCAAACTGCTTTGACCGTGACCGGCTCTTCAGTGCGGTTGCCCGGGGTGTCCCCGAGGATCTGGCTGGGCTACCAGAGTACCTGCGCCGTACTACCACGTACTTGACTGACACAAAGTACACAGGTAGGCCTGCTCTTCGGCCAGGGCCTCCGTGTCTGCCCGCTGTGCAGATACTGTATGGGCTGGGTGGGCCTTGACCATGGTCAGGAGACAAGGGGCAAGGGTTTTCTCTCTCTCATTTATTTATTTATTTAAGAGTTTATTTATTTTTAGAGAAGGGGAAGGGAAGGAGAAACAGAGGGAGAGAAGCATCAGTGTGTGGTTGCTCTCGAACACCCCCCACTGGGGACCTGGCCCGCAACCCAGGCACGTGCCCTGACTGGGAATTGAACATTTGGTTCTCAGCCCACACTGAGTCCACTGAGCTACACCAGCCAGGGCTCTCTCTCCTTTTTTTAAGGGATGTGTTCTTAGCAGCAGACTCTCCTGCGGAAGTGGCTGTGGGGGCCCTGCTGACAGCCAAGGGCTCCTGCTTACCTTACTGTCAGGGCCTTGCCTGCCACATCCAAGCAGCGCAGCAGCTCCCAGCCTGCCTCTGCACCCCCGCCCCACACCCAGCTCATGCTCGTGGGCCTCCTCGACGCATCCCCTTTCTTTATCCCTTCCTCCCTTTCTTTCTTCTAATACTCATCTCATCTATGTAATATTTTATCCACCTCAGAGCATTCTTTGCCCCAAATATAAATATCTTTATTATTTAGGCCGATTAGAAAAATAATGTGTGCATTTTAGAAGATTCAAATAGTAATGAAGTGTATAAAGCTGAGGGTAAAAAGTCTGTCATCCTGGATCCCTGCGAATACATCTTTTCACACTGTTTAAATCTGTTAGGCATATATTTACACAGATGGGGTAATGCCATGCACTTGAATTTGTAACATGCTTTCCCCCACGTACTGCACCTTGTGGCACTTCCCACTTCAGTATATTTACCTGTAACTTAGCCGCTTTACAGCTGCAGAGGTTTCCATTTCATAGATTTGCCGTAATTTCATTAATTGATTTCCTATTGATGGCCATTTAGGCTGTTTGTAGTTTTTGGCCTCAGCATACTATGTGCCAAAGCATTCTATACATAATTCCATTTGACCCTTACAATAACCCTGGAGCGTTCCCATTTTACAGTGAGGGAAACTGAGCTGAAGGGAGGCCAAGTGACTGGACTGAGGAGACAGAGCCATCAAGCGGTGAAGCCACTTGACAAACACCACTCCGAATGTTATTCATAGACGGCTTTGCATGCATGACAAGTTATGTCTTAGGAAAATTTCTAGGGCAGAAATGGTAGTCACTGGAGCCTTAATGCCCCGCATCATGGCTGTGCAATCTTTTTTTATCCCACCAAGGAGCATTTTGGAGCCTGGGCTCACGTACAAGCTGGCAGGCAGCCCAGCTGCTCCAGGCCTGAGCACCCTTGTGCCCCTTCCCCTCCCCCTCTCCCACAGAGGGCTCCACGGGGAAGACATGCCTGATGAAGGCTGTGCTGAACCTTCGGGATGGGACCAACGCCTGCATCCTGCCGCTGCTGCAGATCGACCGGGACTCTGGCAATCCCACACCCCTGATCAATGCCCAGTGCAAAGATGAGTACTACCGAGGCCACAGTGCCCTGCACATTGCCATTGAGAAGAGGAGCCTGCAGTGTGTGAAGCTGCTGGTGGAGAATGGGGCGGACGTGCATGCCCGGGCCTGCGGCCAATTCTTCCAGAAGAAAAGCCAAGGGGCTTGTTTCTATTTTGGTGAGGAGTCTTTCTTGATTAAATTGAGGCATAGAGGGTGGGGTGGGGGGTGTCACATGGTTAAGGGGTGGTAGAGCTGGCCCTTCAAGCCAGTTCTGTCTGACCCTGAGACCCATGCTTTTAACCACTAGGTTGCCTGCAGAAGAAGTTTGTCTTAAGAGGTGTTTATCCTTGTCTGGCTAAGGAGCCTGGACCAGGGCTGGGGAGTGGCTGCTAGAACTGGTGTGTGACAAGACAGGGACTGGCTGAATGGAGGGCGTCTGTGTCAGGCAGCAGCGGGCCTGGGCTCTGTTAAAGAAGAGAAAGAGGGGAGATGGGGACCCTGGGGGCTGGCCCCTGTTCTGCTCCTTTAGGAGAAGGCACAGCCACCCTAAATGGGGCCGAGGACACGGAGGCAGGGCGCCATCCTTTCCCATGGGCACCTGTTCCGCTTGGAGGAGGCCCGGCCTTCTGTCCAAGGAATGTGAGGAGTAGGCAGGTGAGAGCTGGGAGGCCTGAGCCCGAGCTGCCCCCTTGTCCCCCAGGCGAGCTGCCCCTCTCTCTGGCGGCATGCACCAAGCAATGGGATGTGGTCACCTACCTGCTAGAGAACCAGCACCAGCCTGCCAGCCTGCAGGCTGCCGACTCACTGGGCAACACGGTCCTGCACGCGCTGGTGATGATTGCAGACAACTCGGCTGAGAATAGCACACTGGTGATCCACATGTACGACAGGCTTCTCCAGGCTGGAGTCCACCTCTGCCCCACCGTGCAGCTGGAGGACATCCCCAACCTGCAGGGCCTCACGCCCCTGAAGCTGGCTGCCAAGGAAGGCAAGACAGAGGTGAGTGGCTGGCCCCCTTCCTCTCCCCACGTGTCCCGGAAGCAGCAGGGCTCACCCTGAAGTTCTGCAGAAAGAGCCTGGGGTGTTGCTCTAGATCAGTGGGCTCCCCACTTTTCAATCAAATACTATCACCAAGAACATTTTCTAAAATGTGTGCTTATTTTTTTAAAGGTTTTATTTATTTATTTAGAGAGAGGGAAAGGGAGGGAGAAAGAGAAGGGTAGAGAGAGCGATTTGTGAAAGATCCATCTATCGGTTGTGTCTCGCATGCCCCCAGCTGGGGGCCTGGCCAGCAACCCAGGCAGATACCCTGACTGGGAATCGAGCCAACTACCTTTTGGTTCACAGGCCAGCACTCAATCCACTGAGCCACACCAACCTGAGCTTAATATGTGTGTTTATGGATAAACTGTATCTGAACTACTGAACTAATATATCCTATTACAAAACATATGGATCTTTTCCATTTCATTTTTATTTTTTATTGAACTTATTGGGGTGACATTGGTTAATAAAATATATAACTTTCCATAAAACACAAGGATTCTTTTTAAAAAAAAAAGTCATTTGTGTTTCTTGATTAAGAGACAATCTTTTTCTTTTTTAAACTTTTAACATTTTTTCACTTATTGATTTATTTTAGAGAGAGAGGAAGGGAGAAAGAGAGAGCGTGAGAGAAACATCGATTTGTTCTTCCACTTACTGATGCATTCATTAGCTGATTCTTTATATATATATATATTATTTTTAGGGGAATTGTTGCCTTTTGTTTTTTTTAAAGATTTTATTTATTTATTTTTAGACAGAAGGGAAAGGAGGGAGAAAGAGAGGGAGAGAAACAGCAATGTGTGGTTGCCTCTCGAACACCCCCCACTGGGAACTTGGCCCGCAACCCAGGCATGTGCCCTGACTGGGAATCGAACCAGCGACCCTTTGGTTCACAGCCCGTGCTCAATCCACTGAGCTACACCAGCCAGGGCCATTAGTTGATTCTTGTCTGTGCCCTGACCAGGGATTGAACCTGCAACAACCTTGGTGGGTCGGAATGACACTGACCAACAAAGATACCGGCCAGGGCAAGAGACAATCTTTCCATATCCTTGTCTGTCTGCTATTAGACTTGCTATAAGGTTTTCTTCCTCTTGATCAGTGAGTGTCTTTTCTACTGAACATATTAACATTTTGCTTACTCTAACAGTTCAAAATTTTCTCACAGTTCAACATTAAACAAATTTTTATAGTATTTTTTGCCACATAGAATTGTTATATTTTTATCCATGCAAGTTGTAGTTATCCTTTTCTTTAGTTTTGCTGTCATTTAACCCTTCCGCAAGGCTACGCATCTATAGCCTTGTGTGGCTGATAGCCTCTGACCTGGACCGCGGTCCCTCTGCCACGCGAGGAGTCCATGAAAGAGGCCAAGGGCCAGCGTGGGGAAGGAAGACCGGGCTGGCTGGCGGCCTGGGCACATGTGGGTGGGTGGGAGGGAATGTTTCCCCTGGCGGAGCATGTGTGGATGTATGGAAGAGTTCATACACAGAAGGAGCGTGTGCACAGCGTGTGTGCACGTGTCTGCCGCAGCTCTGCAGGGTACTGAGGATCCTGCCTGGCCACTTCCCCGACTCCCAGTCAGTGCTGGGAGGTGGCCGGGCAGGCCAAGCTCACGTGACCCGCCCTGCAGATTTTCAGGCACATCCTGCAGCGGGAGTTCTCCGGGCCGTGCCAGCACCTTTCCCGAAAGTTCACTGAGTGGTGCTACGGGCCCGTCCGGGTGTCGCTGTTTGACCTGGCCTCTGTGGACAGCTGGGAGGAGAACTCGGTGCTGGAGATCATCGCCTTCCATTGCAGGAGCCCGGTGAGCCTGCAGGGCACGCCTGTGCACAGGGGGCCTGGCAGAGAGCTCCCCGCAGGGCCCATAGCTGAGGCCGTCTGCGGGGCCTGCCCTACCCTTTTCTTGTCCAGTGGGGGTGTGACGGCACCACCTGCCCCCGGCTGTTGGGATCACACTCATTCCACACTCTCATCCCGACTGACTCAGGGATCATGCCAGGGTCCTGGTGGCTACCACGGTGGGCCTCACTGCCTAGCCATGGAGGTGGGGGGGAGCATGTGGGGAGGCGTCGCTCAGGGCTCCCCCACCCTCCTCCATTCCCTCAGCCCTTGAATTAGCCTGACACGTGAGTGGGTCCCCTGTGTGTGTACCTGCTGAGTGTACCCTGACGCTCGCATTCGCGCCCCAGCACCGACACCGAATGGTGGTTTTGGAGCCGCTGAACAAGCTGCTGCAGGCGAAATGGGACCTGCTCCTCCCCAGGTTCTTCTTCAACTTCCTGTGCTACCTGATCTACATGCTCGTCTTCACTGCTGTCGTCTACCACCAGCCTGCCCTGGAAAAGGCAAGGTGGGGGTGGGCAGGGCGGGGGCATATCCTGGGAGGTTTTACCCAGCTGGTGGCAGGGTGGCCCCCAGCGCTGCAGGCATAACAGGAGCAGTTAATGCTGAGTGCCGGGAAAAATAAAAAAGAACAAACAACAACAAATACTCAGTGCGCACCACATGTGAGAAGGTATCCCGATTTACCGGCATGTCTTACCGAGTTCAGTTCCACAGCAGCCCTCTGAGATGGTGCACTGTCATCCCCACCCACGGCTGAGGGAGCGAGGCCGGGAGAGGCTCAGAAACGTGATGGGCTCACAGAGGCTGCACGTGGTGGAGACGGGCCGGGCCCAGGCAGCCTGGCTCCCGCTCCCACGCTCATCACTGCTACACACCATAGGCTAGGCTCCAGGGGTCCTGCTGGGGAGTGCATGTTCCCTCTGCTGCTCCCCGTAGGCCTGCAGCTCTGGCTGTCAGAGGGTTGGGTGTTGGGAGGGAGGGGACCCTAGGTCCTACCTGAGAGTCTCTTCACAGGCCGTCCTCCCCATGAAAGTGACAGCTGGAAACTCCATGCTGCTTCTGGGCCACATCCTGATCCTGCTTGGGGGAGTCTACCTCTTTGTGGGCCAGGTGAGGGCTCCTCCCCTTCCCCCACTCCACGTGGCTCCCAGCCAACCCAGGAGCAAACCTGGAACAACAGTACCTTCACTCATGGGGAAACTGATGGCGGGTCCCACCCTGACCTGCCTCTGGGCAGCTGAAGGCCTTGCCTGCAGGGTTGGATACCCTCTTTACTATGCTTCCCGGGGTGCCTATGGGGTAGCAAATGGCTCCTATGATTCCTTGGCAGTGCCTGCTCTGCTCCCAGGGAACTGAGGTGGAAGCCATGCCCCAGTGCCCCAGGTCCCTGGGTTGGGCATCCCTCACTTGGGGGGCACAGAAAGGGGGAGCTACGAAGGAAAGGCTCAGCCCAACTGCCCCAGCAGGGCCTCTTCAGTTCAAAATGCTGTAGGCTGGCAGCAGACAGGCTGGGTCACAGCATGGACTCTCTCAGAGGGGGCAGAACCTGGGCACCAAATCTAGGTTGGCTGGAACACAAGGTGGTCCCTGAGGGGCCAGGGAGAGGGAGGGAAAGGAGCTCTCCCCCTTACCACATGCAGTGCGTGAGTTCTTCATCTGGGTCCAGAGGGAGCCAGGAGGCCCTTGGCACTGTCTCCGTGTCTGTGGGTGGCTGTACTTTTCGGAAACAGGGTCTTAATCTTTCTTGGCTATCAGCAAAATTTATGAGCTCCTGTGACAAGTCACAGCAAGCTCCCACACGGCCAGAAGACAGGGAGCAAGTGGGAGCCCTGGTCCAGGCACTGAGGGGCAGCAGCTTGGGGCTGTGGCCTGGAGAACAAGCGTCACACGCCCCTCCTCCCCTGCCGCACTTCTCCTTCCCCACAGCTGTGGTACTTCTGGAGGCGCCGGCTGTTCATCTGGATCTCGTTCGTGGACAGCTACTTTGAAATCCTCTTGTATGTGGGGCCTCACTCCCCCTTTGTCTCAGGCCTGGGAGAGGGGATTGTAGCAGAGGGCACCAAGCGGATGTCAGAGGGGGGACCCAGGGCCAGGGAGCTCCAGGGTTTGGGGCCAGAGGGTAGCCCAGCTGTCCAGTTGGAGGTCTCTGTGCTCCCACCCTTATAGATTGTTTACTGAGCCCTCAGTGTGCACCAGTGGGGCCTCACCCCTGTACATTCTTGTCTCACTGAATCTTCACAAATGCTCTCTGAGTCAGGTGCAGTTGCTGCTGCCCCCATTTCCCAGGGGAGGGAACTGAGGCCCGCAGGAGTTAAATGACTTGCTTGGGGTGCAGGTCAGGACCTGACTGGGCCTAGTCCCAGACAGATGGGGAACTTCTCACCGTCAGTCTGCAGTGGGACAGACAGTGGTGGTCAGCACTGGCTAGTGGGGGCTAAGGGCATCTTGCCAAGTGGCCTGCAAACTGACCCATACCCTGCCCCCACCCAGCCTGGTCCAGGCCCTGCTCACGGTGCTGTCTCAGGTGCTGTGTTTCCTGGCCATTGAGTGGTACCTGCCTCTGCTTGTGACCTCGCTGGTACTGGGCTGGCTGAACCTGCTTTACTATACACGTGGCTTCCAGCACACAGGCATCTACAGCGTCATGATCCAGAAGGTGAGAGGCGGGGGTGGCCTCGCTGCCACCAGACTGGGCGGGCTGGACGTCACGCTCCAGTGGGACTCCTGGTGGCTTCAGCAGGCAGGTGGCTTCTTCCACAGCTCACCTGGCAGAGGAGAACACGGGTATGTGCATCCCAGATGCTCGCTGAACGTAAGCAGGGCTGTGGGTGTGCACACAGCTGCTCTCATCAGCCTGCACTCTGCGTGTGCAAGCAAACACCTGCCCATGTGTGTTTGCAAGTGTCCACATGGGAGCACACACATCCTTGCACACTGAAGGAGCAGAGACTCTGCACACAAACTCACCTATGTCCCTGAGCCCTGGGACTTCTGGGCATATGGATGTGTCTGTGTTTATTTATTTACTCAACAAATGTTTAGGAGGTACATACTATGGGCCAGGCCCTGTTCTAAGTGTTGGGAATATACTATTTTGTTCACTAACAAAATAAGGCAGCCCATGCTCTTTTGAAGCTCACATTCTAGTAGGGGAAAGGAAGTCACTAAAAAAGCAAATGAGAGCCCGGCTGGTGTAGCTCAGTGGATTGAGCGCGGGCTGGGAACCAGAGGGTCCCGGTTCGATTCCCAGTCGGGGCACATGCCTGGGTTGCAGGCCAGGTCCCCAGTGAGGGCCATGTGAGAGGCAACCATACATTGCTCTTTCTCCCTTCTCCTCTCTCTAAAAATAAAGAAATAAAATCTTTAAAAAAAAAAAAAAAAGCAAATGAGAACATCATGGGCCGTATGAGGAAGAATGACCAGGGCAATAGGGGGTCTGGAAGGCATCTCAGAAGAAGTGACTACTGAGACCTGAAAGAATGATTCAGCACAGACTCAAGGAAGAGGCATTTAAGACAAAGAGAACAGCAAAGACAGAGGCCAGAGGTCGACCCACCGGAGTGCTTGGGACATATTGAGGAGGCTGGGGAGAGTGAGGGAGAGGAAGTTGGGTGGGGGGCGGGGGGTGGGGCATGGTTGTTGGCCATAGGGTTGGATTTGGAGGCCCAGGAGTTTTTAAAATATATTTTTTTAATTATGGTAAAATATACATAAGTACCATTTTAACCATTAAAAAAAAGATTTTATTTATTTTTAGACAGAAGGAAAGGGAGGGAGAAAGAAAGGGAGAGAAACATCAATGTGTGGTTGCATCTCACGTGGCCCCCACCAGGGACCTGGCCTGCAACCCAGGCATGTGCCCTGACTGGGAATCGAACAGGTGACCCTCTGGTTCCCAGCCCGTGCTTATTCCACTGAGTCCCACCAACCAGGGGCACTTTAACCATTTTTAAGTGTGCACAGTTCAGTGGCATCAGGCACATGCAGGTCGCTGTGCAGCCCTCCCCTTCGATCGTCCCCAGGACCTTCGCTACCCCAAACTGAAACTCCGTCCCAGGAAGCTCTCCCTTCCCCTCCATCCCCCAGCCCCTGGCAACCAGCCTTCTACTTTCTGTCTCTGTAAATTTGATTATTCTAGGTACCGCATGTAAATGGAATCACACAGTATTTGTCCTTTTGTCACTGGCTTATTTCTCTCAGCATAATGTTCTCAAGGTTCATCCACGCTGTAACACGTGTCAGAATTTCCTTCCCTTTTGAGACTGAATAACATCCCATTTTATGGATAGACCACATTTTGTTTATCCTTTCATTTTTCAATGGACACTTGGGTTGTTTCCACCCTTTGGTATTGTGAATAGTGCTGCATTGAACTTTGGTGCGTACAAATGTCTATTTGAGTTCCTGCTTCCAATTCTTTTGGTTATATACTCAGACGTGGGATTGCAGGATCATATGGTAACTCTATGTTTAATTTTTTGACCCTGGAGGGTTTGAAGCAGGAAAATTATGTGATCTGGTGTAGATTTTTAAAAGATCCATTGGCTCAATATAGATGCACAGGGCCCTGTGTATGCACACACATGTGTGTATGTGTGGTGTGCATGTAGGAACCCATGCTCCACCCATGTCTGGGGTCATGTCTGGTGGCCCAGTCACCCACGCCAGCTCCTGGGTGCTTGTGTTCCAGGTTATTCTGAGGGACCTGCTCCGCTTCCTTCTGGTCTACTTAGTCTTCCTCTTCGGCTTCGCTGTAGGTAAAGGCTCCCCCTGGCCCCTGCCCATCCTTGCCTGTCCTGCAAACCCTTAAGTCTGCCCACTGGTCTCCGAGGATGAGAACCCCCTTCTACCCTCCTACAGCCCTGGTGAGCTTGAGCCGGGAGGCTCAGGGCCCAGCGGTCTCCACAAGGTCAAATGCCACAGAGGCAGTGCAGCCCAGGGCAGGACAGGAGGACGAGGAGGGCGGCTCGGCCTCCTACAGTGGCATCCTGGACGCCTCCTTGGAGTTGTTCAAGTTCACCATCGGCATGGGCGAGCTGGCCTTCCAGGAGCAGCTGCGCTTCCGCGGGGTCGTGCTGCTGCTGCTGCTGGCCTATGTGCTTCTCACCTACATCCTGCTGCTCAACATGCTCATCGCCCTCATGAGTGAGACTGTCAACAGTGTCGCCACCGACAGCTGGAGCATCTGGAAACTACAGGTGCCCCTGAGAGGCTCCCCTCCCCGTCCCCAAGTTCTGGGCCCAGGGAGGAGTGGGCAGGACCCAGCTGAGCTGGTCCCCCACAGCAGATCCAGGGCCCTAGGCTCCTGTGAGGATCAAGTAAACTCATACATCTAAAGCTCTTAGAACAGTGTCTGGTACACAGCAGGTGCTCTATGTGTTAATTATCATTATTATTATCATTAAGTATTTCTTGAGTGTCTTCTATGGAGACAGGCACAGTTTTAGGTTCTAAACACACAACGGAGAACCAGACCAAGTCTGTCCTTGCGTAGCTCCCATTCTGTGTTCACTGCATGTTAAACGGGGCTGATTTGGTGGGGGAGGCAGGCCGGCTGTGCACTCCTGGGGCTGGCTCAGCTTGGGGAAGTCAGGGACCAGAGGTCCCTGAAGCTGGGGGCTGATACGACACTCACCTTCAGGGGAGGAAGCAAAAGCCTCTTCTTGACCTGGGCAGGGCCGGGTGTGGGTGTGGGTCTGGACAGTTTCTGTAGGGAAGGCCTTGCCCAGGTGGCTGGACTGTATTCCCAATTCCCTGTCCATGTTGGGTAAGCCCGTCTTCTCTGAGACTCTGCGTCCTCACCTGCAAACTTCTGCCCCCACCTGACTCGCGTACCAGTGGGCAGGCATGTATGTAGGGTGCAGCAAATGCACTTCTGCACCTGGTAGTGTGAAATTCTGGGACCTGTAATGATACCATAGCAAGTAATTGTTGAGCGCTCTCTACATGGTGACCTCCCCAAACCATCGGGCACATTATCCTCAGTCTGTGAGGCAGGAAATTGAGGCGCTGAGGGCCTAACACCACACAGGCACCACACTGGAGCCGGATTCCAACCTGCGTGCTCAGCGGACTTGGGGTTATACTGTCAAATGCGCGGCACACCTTCCTGGCTGCTCTGTCTCATGTGCCCTTTGTTCCCAGAAAGCCATCTCTGTCCTGGAGATGGAGAACGGTTACTGGTGGTGCAGGAGGAAGAAGCAGCGGGCAGGGGTGAGGCTGGCAGTTGGCACCAGGCCAGATGGTAGCCCCGATGAGCGCTGGTGCTTCAGGTGAGTGAGGGGCCAGGAAGGGCAGCCAGCGAAGGCCAGCCTTCTCCTCTGAAAGCCAGGGGACAGCTGCAAGGGCAGGGCTAGGGGCATGGTGGGGGCCCCGTGTCCTGTGGAGAAGGGCAGAGAACCCCATCCTCCTGGCAGTCCCTGTGTCCCCTAGAGTGTCTGTTTAGCCCACCCTCTCAGGGCCAAGCAGACTGCACTGTGGGTGTCCGGCTGCCTCAGAGCTGCTCTGTTGCCCTCAGGGTGGAGGACGTGAACTGGGCTGCCTGGGAGCAGACGCTGCCTACGGTGTTTGAGGAACCTACAGGGCCCCACCCTGGTAGTAGCCCTGGTGAGACAGTGCATGTGTTCTCATGTTTGTTCATGTGCATGTGTTTCATATGCATTTTCATGTGTGTGTGTGTTTGCTTGGCCACACAGCCATGGAGGTTCTAGGACAGGGCCTCTGCTCTGGCCGCTCCCCAGCTACACTCATTTAAAGAAATTACCCCCCTTACAGTGGTGCTTCCCCCTGCCTGTTCCATCCTCACCTCTTAGCTGGCTTGGGAAGACCTCTGAGGCTGTCAGTGCTTTCACCGGTCCAGCCCTCAGCCTCTGCTCACTCCTGCCTCTTCATCCCCACACCTCCTTCCGGCGGCTTCAACCCGCTGCACCTTGTGCCCATTCAAGTGCCAGGCCTGGGCTGAACCTGGAGACCCGGCAGGGCAACAAGTTAGGGAAGGCACCCTGCCCAGTTCATAGCTCAGGTGGCATCTCTGGGAGCCCCCACCAGCTCTGTCCTGGTCAGCCTTGCTGACCCGAGGCCCCAGTCTCTTCCCACCTCCAGTCCCCATACCTGGGAGGGGAAGCCACTGCCAGTGCCCCTCCTGCCCCTCAGGGCCTGTATCCTCTTCATCCCAGTGGGTGGTATCCCGCCTTGTCCTCACCCTGTTACTTCCCACCACCAGTCACTCCTTCCTCCCACCCCTCAGAACAAGATGCTTGTTCTAAGAATTAGTTCTGTCCAAGGCATACCCTTTCTGGAAACTTCAATAGCTCCCACCTCATCTTCGGCTAGCTCTCCCTCTCCTTTCTCATTCTCTTTCAAAGAGACTCCACTTGCTTGTGCCTCTGGCCCCAACCCCTCCCACACAGCCTCCTGCACCACCCCTGACTCCCTGTGGTGGGGACTCCTCTGGCCTCCTGCTCCAAAACCCACTGGTTTCCCAGGTCCTGGTCCCTGACTGAGGCCCTCGCAAACCCATAGGTTTCCTCCTGCCCACTCTTGCTTTGTACTTAATTCCGAGTCCTGCTTCCCTGTCACTTCACTGCCAAGATTCTGAGAGTCAACTTGCTCCTCATTCCACATCCCAATTCCACACCCCACGGCCTGCTGGGGCCTCCAGCTGACATCCCCGAACAGGAGCGACCTCAGGGCTGCACTACCAGGCAACTGCAACTCTACCCTCTCCTGGCCCAGGAGGGGGCCTTGCGGGTTTCTTGCTCTCCCAGCCCCTAATCTGTGGTGAGCGTCCTTGGGGTTCCAGGGCAGCCCCTTGCCCCTCTGCACCCCTCATTTCTCCTGATTCTGCACCACTGCAGGGCTGCTCAGCCTGTACCCCGACCTCCAGACAAGGCTCCCTGCTCCAGGTTTATTCCCTTCCTGTTCCTCTTTGTAGACAAAACTACACTCGGCCCCCGCTGCCTGGAGGGCCGCACCCTTCTGCACTCAGGTCGAGGAGCAAGGCCATTGTCCCACCCGTTCCGCACACCCTCTCCCCGTGTCAGCCAGTCTGTCGACAATGCTCCTTGTCCTTCGCGTCAGCTCTTGTATCTGCCCCAAGTGCCCTTCCTGCTCCTCTGGCTGTCCAACTCTGCTGCCTCTCTATGGTTTGGGTCCTTTCTCTCCTATGAGCTCCCTGAGCACCTAACTCTCACTTCCCTCCAGCTCTTCAGCAAGTTTCAGGTGTCCTCACTTCTAATGCAAAAGCCTGTCACCTCCAGAGACTTTAGGCTCCTGGGAGGAGGCCCTCCACTGGCACAGGGCAGGGGTTCAGGAATGCTTGTGGAAGGAGGCAGGCAGGGAGAAGGGTTGCTGGGGACCTCAGGATGCCCTGATGTGCACAGGGCGTGATGTGGCTTCATGGTTGTGGCCTCCTGTTTCCCTAGTGCCTGCCTCCTGGGGACATACCCCTAGGGCTAAGTCACAGTGCTCTTTCTCCCATTTACAGGCACCACAAAGAACCCCGCCCTGGCCTCCCAACCTGAGGAGGACAGTGCCTTGGAAGAGGACCATCTTCCCCTCCATGTCCTGAGGTCCAGCTAATGGCCTGGACGTAGCAGAAGGCTGGCAGGACAGAGCCAGGACATCTGTCCAGCCCTACCTGCTGGCTCTGGGGCCTTAGGGAACTTTGGTGGCAAATCAATAAATATTTTCTCACGGCTAACTCTCCTGAAAACATTTGAGCAAAGTTTTGGGGCCCTCTGGCTGACTGACATCTGCGTAACTGTGAGCACAAGCCCGTGTCTGGGGCTGTGCTGCTGCTCCACCCTCACCTGGCACAGGGGACGCTCATCAGCAGAGTGCAGGGAGCTGGCCAAGCTTTTGGGCTTGCTATTATGGCAGATGGGAGGTGGTGGACATGGGCAACCACAGCCAACTCTCCTTTCCCTCCCACAGCTTCCAGACCCTCCTAAAGCCACCTCCAACAGGTCTCTTCAAAGCCTTTGAGCAGTTCAGCTTAGTTTAGACTCTGGATTATTGCTTTCTGTCCCCACTGGGCTTCCTGTTCAGTTTACACCCCTGCAAGCCGTTCTCTGCAGAGCAGCCAGAGGGGACTGACACAGAGAAACACAGTACCTCTGTGCTCTAAAGGCTTGAGGGGGTCCCCAGAATGCAGAGGACACACCAGATGGCATCCCCAGCCCTCTGTGGTTTTGCCCGAGCATTTCCAGACACCGCTTCTCCCATACCTCTGCTGCCTGCCCCACTCCGGCCCCCTGCCCCGCCAGCTCTTTCAATAAATTCTTCACACAAGCCAATGGACCTCAGGCCTGTCTGATCACTTGACTTGCCTCTCCCTGAAATCCCCTCTCTTCAATAAGATACTACAATTATTTTAAGACTGTGGCAGTGATTTCCACACGTATGTAAACACACAGTCCTGAGAATTTACATGTTTTGAGCACAGCTCCATGTGATTCCCGTGTAAGCAAGTGTGGATCATGTCTGTGGAATGGGAATTCTCTAATAGGAATTTGGCAAAGATGTATCTTAAAAAATTCTGGCTTGCTGTGCCCTGCATATTACTTTAACCTGGTCCTATCTGCCACCGGACCTGAATTTACATCCAATGCCTTGCTAATGAGTAATCTTACCCCTGTTCTGCTTAATCCCATGTATAATCAATCCAATGTAAATGTGTGCTAATGCCCCTGATAAAAACCCTGGCTGGGCAAGCTACGGGGCTTTTTCCTGAGATGGGAGGAATCAGCCACGTGGTCCCGGTCTCTCTTTCCCCGCGTGTCTCGGTATGAGATTCATACACGCATTGGGTCACGGTCACCCACGGGTATCGGCAGGTCCGATCTACCCCGTGTCATAAGACCAGCTCAAGAATTGTCTCATGATAGGTTTTCCAATTACTTCAGTCAAAATGAGTTGCTCCCCCTTGGGGCAATGTGTTTATATCATGTGTATGCACAATTGCATATTTTTTAAGTGGGAAAGACATGAGCATGTGTATATGTTGAACGGAAGGCAGAGGTTTTCACTGCTGTTGAGATAGGAGTGCAACAGGATAGTAAGAAGACAGGAAAATTCCTTGGCCAGTGGACTAGGGAAACTGAGACAGAGGGCTGAACACAGTGGCAGAGCAATTCTAGCCAGGGGCAGACCTGGGGTGGAGGAGGAGGCCTGGCAGGGGTGAAACTGGGGAAACAAGGACCCATACCCCCAGGGTAACCTTTCCTCCTGGAGACAACATCCAGGCCTCAGTTGTGTTTCAGCTCTAGGCCCAGAAAAGCATCAAAACCAGGTGGGAAATGCCAAAACCTATGCAATAACTAACGACCCCCTGCCCTGGCACTGACCAATCAGTGGAGACCAGGACCCTCAAAGGCCCCACCTGGAGAACTGATGAATGTTCTACTGAAACCCTCCCCTGAGACTTCCCTTAAGGTTCCTGTCTGCAAGAGGGAGCTAAAAGCCTCAAGACAAAAGACTCAGCGCACCTGTGCTCTCCCTCTGGGGCGTAGCCTGGGTCATTCCCTTTTCCTTCTTCCCCCGTTTCTTTGCCCACAGGCACGTGTCTCCTAAACTATAAGGCAGCGGGCAGCTGGTCACAGGTTGATCCCCTGAAGCTGTCCTCAAGGCTCTCTTTTCTCTGGCTTCCCAGTGAGCTCAGGCAGCCCAGCTCTCCTGTTGCTTCTATGCTAAGCACTCCTTGTTTCACTGTGCTCAGCTTTAATAAACATCCTCATAGTCACCTGGACTCATGTTGTTAAGTCTTTCCGACACTTAATTCAAGCGCCCACATGCTACAGCGGGCCCTCGGCAGACCTGCTCTGGGCCGGTCCGTGTGGGGTCACAGGAGGATGGGGTAGAGAAGCCCTGGAAAATCAGCAAAAGGGAGGGGGAGGCAGGATGGCTGCCCTGTCCTCAGAGGCCATTCTATAGAGATGTGAGCAATTAGTGCCCGCGGTTGCGAGGCTCTGTTTATTTTCAGAGTTGGGAGTTGGTAGCAGACGGACTCGCTGCGTGCCTGCCAAGGCTCTGCAGGGTTTCAAGGATCTTATCTTGCGTGATCCTCACAACAATCTCCTAGGCCGCGGTCTCTCCACTTTCCCGAAGAGCAATGGGAACCTTACAAAAGACAGGCAAAACGCTCAAGGTAAAGTACGGAGGCGGCGCACCCAGGCGGCGCCGCAGCCCGCGCAGGCGCCCTGAGCCTCGCCGCGCCTGTGGCCCAGAATTCCCGAGGCCGACGAGGCGACTATGGCTGTAAAGGAGGGGGAGGCCCTGGCGGGGCGCGGCGCCTGTCTGGTAAAACGAGGTGGAAGTTCCCGTGAGTCTTTGCCGGCGCCACCCTCCTTTCTCTGGAGAGTGGAATATCCCAACTCCTTAAGGGCCTCGGCCTCGGCATGCACCGCCTCTTTCCCTGTAACCGGTTAACGAGCGAGCGTGTTAGCATCTGGCGTTCGTAGCTGGTGGCAAGGGCGAACGGGCTAGTGCCTTCCTAACTTTGGGAGGATGTTTTCGGGAATCCTAGTAAGAGAGCGGCTGCTCGCACGTGGGCTTCGGGGCGGACGTTGTGGCCGCGTCACGCTGTCGGGACGCGGGGAGGGGGCGCGTGCTTATCCCGCAGGGCCCCCGCCTGGATAAGCCTGAGGTCCCCGGAAGCCGGGGCCCCTTTCCGTGAGCTCGCCATTGGGAGTAATCAGATCCGAGCGAGTGATCAGATCTGAGAAAACAGGGTAAGTGGGGGATTTCCTGCACTGGGGGCCACGAGGAAGACTTGTTTGACTGTCCTGATGATACTAATATTAGGAAGTGCCGTCAGATGCGATAACTGACGATGTTTATGCTTATCTGACCGCAGTCGCTGAAACTTCAATAGTTTATTCCTTGTAACTGCCAGAATCTACCCTAAATGCGTATCCGCCTTTATATTTCAGATGGCAGACCTACTGACGAGTACCGAAGACGGGAGCAGCATCCCACTTTGAGGTAAGACCTGGTCTAGGTAGGAATTAATATGGAACTTAGCTGTATTGCTTCCTTAAATGCGCTGAAATTGCCCAATGTTGCACAGTTACAGTTTTTACGTGTTTATTATGCACTACCTCACTACATAATTGCAGTGGCTAGGAGGTGGCTGCTCCCAACCTGAAAGTATTTAAATCGCACTTATATGCTTAAACAAACTGCATTCGAATGTCTCCTGGCTGTTCAGGCAACGTTAAGTTCTGGGTGATGTGCAGGGCCCTGGAGCAGAACTGGGAGTAGTGGGGAGCTTGGCTGCTGTGTTGAGATCACCAACAGGAAGTGCCGTCAGAATCGATAACTGACGATAACTCCTGGCTGACTGCAGTCTACAAGTCCTCAGGTTGCTGGTGCCCATGAGTAAGTTGTTCTGAACTGGGACCCTTAATTTCTGTATTCACCCAGGTTACAAATGAAGGACTGGCAAGAGCTGAGTGTTGGAGTGAGAACCATTGGCCTGGCTTGAGGCAAGCTTTGGTCTGGGGAGAGACAGGTTAGTGGTTGAGCATGGACCCATGATTCCTTTTTACTTTATGGCTCTATAGTCCTGAGCAAATTGACTGTCTGCTCTAAGATGTGGTTTCTCTCATTATAAAAACTGGGTTTGTGATGTTTAAAATACTGACTAAATGGCCATTCAACACCCAAGAAGCCGATTAGGACTAAGTTCTTAAGCACTCTTGTTAAGGACTGACTTGAATTCATAGTTGAGGCTATTAGGATCAGAACTATGTCTGCTGACGAGGTGCTTTATTCATTCCCCTAGGTTTTGAGTGGGAAGGGTGGTGATGGCGGCGGCGGCAGCTCCCCTGGGAAGAGGTGAGAATTCATCTGGACAGTACTTGCCCCATAGTAGAATGAATGAGCAGCTAGTTCTGTTACAATTTAATAAAGGATGTCAAATGATGATATCACCCAAAACAGCTGGAATTACCGGCAGATTGTGTGGTGGTGAATCTACCGTTTTCTGAGGACGTCCCAGACTGTGAGTGACTGTTGTTGGGAGCAGAGAGAGTGACTGACCCTTCAGTTTCTTTGCAGATGGCGTTTCCAGAGGGTGGTCAGCCATGCTGCAGCAGGGGCAGCCTTTGAAGTCGCCGGGACCGCTACCACCTGGACTCAGAAACCCCAGGCTTCAACATTTGCTGGAGAAACATTCTCACCTTAGCTAAGCATCAGAGAGGACATTCTTACCAACAGTAGGGCCAAGAAATGGATTTGGCAGCGTTTGCACAGGACAAGCACTTTGGCATCATTAAATTTATGAGTTTTCTAGTATTTTCCTGATCAAAAGGAGCTTCTGCACGTTTTAATGTTGTATTTGTTATACTGGGCAAGGGTCTGAGTTGTTTAAGCTGAAAACTTCCTCCTGAAGTTAATCCATGTGTAGTTACCATAAATTAACATTGTAATAAAGGATGGTCTTTGGTATCGGTTCTTAAAATGTGTATTTGAAGAAAGAGTTAAGTTTGACCACTGCTGTCAAATATTAGCAGTGCACTGGTCAGCTTCCCTGCAGTCTTTAAGTTCTCTTTTAAGGGCAAAAACTCCAAAACACTTAAGGCACCCATGTACTTGAGTCCAGTCCCTAGTTCTGGGCTCTGTCTCTTTGCCTAGCCTTCTAGTAACTCCTGAAGTTGTGTGCTGTCCAGCCCGCCTCTTGGCCTGCCCCCCATCTTGTGTTTTTTTTTTTTTTTTTAAATTAATGATAGGCCATGGGTAACTGGGGGAAAACCTTTGCTTTTGGGGACCTAGTTTTCCTCCCCCCCATCCATCTTTGGAGGCAGGTATTCCATGAATTCATAGGAGTGCTTTTTAGCGCCATTCTGGTTCTGGGTGTTCAGTAACAGCCTTCCATAGTGGGTTCTGGCAATGTGCTCAAAGTGTCAGGGATACCTTGGGCCCACGGAACTTTATGGGGAAGTGTCCTTGGACCCTAATCAACAGGAGGCAGTGCTCTGGCCTGCACAGTGGTCATCTGTGGTGGTGTGTGGAGGGATGGCATGGGGTTTCAGTGGCCTTTGGTGCCCAGTCACCCTAGAATACTCTATTGAAAGGGCTGGTTCCACAGGTACGCCTGGAGTCGTGGGCTTGAGGGCGGAGACTGGGAAGTCAGTTACAAGGAGTCCAGCCCTCCGTGAGGAGGTGGATGGCCTTCAGTCCACTGTCCACAGGCAGTCCAGGCTCCTGGAACCTGGCAGCCAGTCCCCTACCCTAACCTTTCCTCAGGGCAGAACTGCTAGGATTCCAACGTGCCTGGAGTTTGCGGCCCTGAACAGGACAAGTATAATGTAGAGTTGGAAAGTTCGGGATTGGATGTAGGGTCCCAACTACACTCCTTTTCTGGGGGAGAGCATTTAACATCCCACTCACATCTCAGGCTACCAGCATCCCCACTCCCTAAATCCGGGAAGGCTGAGGATTGATTCTTTTGGGCCAAGGATAGCTTCTCAGCAGCCAAACAAAGATGAGAGGGGCAAGAGGGAAGGCCAGTGAGAAGCACTGCACAACCTGCCTTTTCCAGATTCTGCAACCTGGCTTCCCATGGTGGGGCTGCCCAGGCCTGTCTTAGGTGGTGGCCTGAGCACCCTGGTAGGAGCCGGTAGTCTGCTTCAGCCATCCTACCCCACAAGGCCCCACTTCTGTGTCATGTCTGAGCTGCACCTGCGGTCGCCCTGCCCTCGTAGTCCTTGGCAGGGGCCAGAAGGTCCCCTCCAGGGTCCTCCTGGGCCACTGTTGCATCCCAGACTTCCTCTCCACAGCCTGGGCCCTCACCCAACTCCAAGATGGTGGGGAGGTGGCCTTGCTTTGGGCAGCGCTTGCGTAGGCTGAGCAAGAAGGGCTGGGGCAATGAGAAGATGTCCACGTTGTTGCCCAGGTCGATCCACGTGACACTGGGGAACCTGCTGGGGTCCTTGAGGGTGTCGGTGAGGTCACGCAGCAGGGCTCGGGTCAGCCGGTTGCCATTGAGGGCCAGCGTGGTGAGGCGGGGCAGCGCGCTGAGCGCCGGCAGCAGCTGCAGGACCATGTCATCTGTGAGGCCCGTGAAGCCCAGCTCCACGCTGTCCACCTGCTGCCCACAGCGCTGCAGGTAGCTGCTCACCCGCTCCAGGTCGCGGCAGGTCAGTGGGATGCCTGACAGGTCTACTGTGTTGTCCAGCGGGCTTCCAGCTAGGACAGCCTTTAGACTGGAGGGGAGAAGGGACAAGCAAGGTTCAGGTAAGTGGGGCAGGGCTTTCCTCCCAGTGCAGCAGAGCTAGCACCGTGGCCTCCGCTCCAGGGATGGGCGGACACAGAGCCCTGGTCCCCTGGCTCTACAGCCCATCTCAGCCTGGCTGGGCCGAGCTGGCCAGAGCCCGAGGGGCCACAAGGGAAACACCCAAGTGTTTCTGCAGTGATGAAGAGTACATTCTGGGGCCACAATGCCTGGGTTGCCTCTTAACTCCTTCCTACTCAGGGTGACCTTGAGTTAGGTCCTTAACCTCTCTGCACCTCAGTTAATTTCCTGGAAAATGGAGCTATTTGAGTGAGACAGAATTGTTACGTGAAGTAAGTCAGTAAATGCAAAGCCTTTAAAACAGTGCGTGCTTTGGGTGAGTGATGGCTAAATATCTGCTGCTGTCCTTATCAATCGCCTGGGCTGAGCTTCCTGCTTCTGTGAGAGTGACAAGATCTCTGATGCGTCCTTTTCCAAGGCCATGTTCCCTATCAGATGGGGATCCCTAGGCAGATCCCCCCAGGACGGCGGGCAGGGGAGGGTGTGGGGGCTCCAAGCCTGGTGGGAGCTGCTGACTCCTGGAGGCTGGGTGCTCCCTGCTCCCTGCCTTGTGCCATCCCTTGCTCTTCTTTCTTCCCCGGCTCCTTGTTCTGGGGCCACAGCTCCCTGCTTCCAGGCATCGCAGGCAAGCCCAGAGGGCCCAGCCCTGGGAAGGAGAGGGAGCGGGGAGGGGCTCACAGCCTGAGCTGGGTGAACCCCTACCCTTGGGTCTCCTGAAGCTGGAAGGCCACCAATAGTTTGCTCGTCTTGCCCTGCCCCAGGGAGTTTAAGGTAAAGCTCTCACGGCATGACATCTAAGGGTTTGGAACACCGCCTGGTATTTGTCTAGCGTGATTTAAGTGCTGGCTGTAATTCTTGTCTGTGTCATTAATAAAGCAGGCCTATCACACCAGGAAAATAGCTAGTGTGGTGGTTAACAGCCTGAGCCTGGGGTTGGATTCCAGCCCTGCCACTTACCAGCTGGCTGACTGTGGCCAGTCAAATGGCAACAGTAATAGCCCTGACCTTGGTCAATCCTTGAACAAGTGTTTGTTCAGTGCCTACTAGGTGCCAGGGGCTGCCCTAGGCACTGAGGCACGGTGGTGAACCAGGTGGACAAGACTCCTGTTTTCATTCTGCCGGAGAGAGGCTGGCCAACCAGCAAACCAATCTGAGAGTACAGCCAGCGAGTAGTTTGGGGTCATGGCCACTTGGGGAAGGCTTCTCTGAGGAGATAACTTTTGAGGTGACAGGCAAAGAATAAAAGGAGGCCTTCAGGGTTTGGAAAGAGCGCCAGTGAGGGAGTGCAGGTGCAAAGGCCCTGAAGTTGGAACAAACTTGAGCTGTCTGTGAACCAGCAGGAATGGGAGAGGGGCAGGGGGCATAGGAGAGTGGGAGCAGACAGAACAGAGGGGCTGAGGACCCATCACATAGGGCTCTGCGTTTCACTCAATATGACCAGACGCCACTGAGGGGAGCGAGGTTTCTGAGTGACGCGTGGACTGAGCATGTGTGCGTGATGGGGAGACAGGAGAAGAGGCCCCTGGACTCCAATGGAGCTCTGATACCCCGCTTTTCAATCCTGAAGAACTAGCTCCCAAAGTGTCCTTGTGGCCTTCCAGGTCCCATGGGCTCTCCTGTCCTGCTCTGTCCCATGTACGCCCTGCCCTCAGCCCAGTGGGAGCCTCACTTCCTCCACTTGGGGAGGCCTCCCCAGGACCCACCTCCTCCCTGGCTTGGGGGCAGAGCTGTCCATAAGGGAAAGAGAGGCCAGTCCGGCCTCTCCTCAGCTGCAGGACCTGGAAGGATGAGCCCACATCAGCAGCAAGGCCCAGCCCATCTTTCAGAAGGGAAGGCGCTATGCCCTATGGCCACTCACAAGAGAGGCAGGGGTGCTTCCTCCTCCAGAAAGTCCTCCTTTCAGCCTCCCCTCCACCTGCTTCCTCAGGTTCTGTGTCCCACAGGTTCTGTGTCCCAGGTGCCGCCTCTCCCCCAATCTTCAGGGGGCCACAAACCCCCTGAGGGGTGTCACTGCTGCATGGACCAGGGATATGCCTGGGTCTGGGTCCCCCTAGGGGATAACCAGGAGAACTGGGGGTAATCAGTGAGCGTGCCCACATTCAGTGTAGTACACCAGGAATCAGAAATTCACGTCTCCCCCCACCCCAATCCTTCAGAATAGGCCCATATCCCTCAGCCCCCACCCCACAGAGCAGAGCCCTGCCTCCAGGGCCTCGCATGGCTCATGCCCACCTGGAGTGCTCCCCTGGCTGCTTTCCCCACCACAGAATTGTCTTTCCATCTCACCTGCTTCAGGCAGCATTCCAACACAACCCTCTCTGGTCCAGCTCTGGCCTCCGCCCCACTGTCCTGGGAGGCGGTGCTGTGTATCAGACACCCAGCCTGACCTAGGCTGTCTTTGGGCTGCATTTGTAGAAGGAGACTGGCAGCGGGGCAGGGCAGACCCACTGCAGGTGACCGTGACTCACCAGGCCTGCGGCTTCCTCTTCACCAGCCCCCGGTGCCGCCGCCACTGGGAGTGGGGGCTGAGATGGTACGTCAGCTGCCGGCACAGCTTCTCCATGGCACCCAGAGCGTCGCCTTCCTGCAGAGGCAACCGCAGTGGGGAGCAGGGGTAAGAGCCCAGCCCCCCCACCTCCAGCCTCCTGTCCCTGCAGGAAGAGCATGGCACCCAGGATGACCCGGGGGAGGCCTGATCTGCTGACTCAAGGTGGGTGCCCTCAGCAGAGAACAGTGGTTACAAACTGATCTGCATAATGGTTTTAGTTTTTGTGAACTAGTTGCTATGATAAAAAACTGGAGATGTATATAAAAGTCTGAATTCCAGGTGATCTGACAACAACTGATTGGAGCTGAGTTGCCTGCTGATCCCTTAGCCAGGGTTCACTATGGTCCCTGCCACTCCCCAAATCCAGGGCCATTCTGCTCCTTCAGTGGTTCAACAAACATTTGAGCACCTACTAGGTGCCAAACACTTGCTGTAGGAGCTGAGGACACAGCCATGACCGAATGTCCTTGCTTTTGTATTTCTCATGGTAAAGAGGGAAGTGAAATACTTTTACCATGTCTTATACTCATGTCAAAAATGAGGGGGGAAAAAAGAATGAAGGAGCCATGCCTCTCCCAGCCTGGTTCATCTGTGTCACCTGTCTGGCCACATCAGCATTTGAGTTTCAGAGCTTGGGTCTGAATTGTGTCCCCCCAAATTCTTAACACCTCAGAGTGTGACTGTATTTGAAGACAGGGCCTCTAAAGAGTAATTAAGGCAAAATGAAGCCACTGGGGTGGCCCTAGTCCAGTGACTGGTGTCCTCATGAGAAGAGACTGGGACATGGGCAGGTACAGAGGGAAGACCATGTGAGGACACAGTGAGAAAACAGCCGTCTACAAGCCAAGGAGAGAGGCCTCAGGGGAAATGAACCTGAAGACACCTTGATCTTGGACTTCTGGCCTCCAGAACTGTGAGAAATAATTTCTGTTGTTTAAGTGGAATTTTGTTATGCCAGCCTGAGCAAACCGACACTCTGGTTGAACTGTGCAGCAGGAAGACACCAGACAGACTCCCACTCCATCCCAAGGGCAGGCAACCCAACAGTCACTGCGCAGCCCTGGGGGAGCGAGTGGCCGAGCCTGTGTGCTCCCACCAGGTGGTTCAGTGCCGGGTCAAGAGCCAGAGTGCCAGGGCTTAGGTGGAAGCCACTTGTGACAGAAGTGTGGATGTGGTCAGGTTTAACTATTAACCATGTTCAGCGCTCAGCGGAGCACCTGGCAGAGTGAGCACTCAGTAAAAGCCAGCTGGATTTGTATTACCATTATCATCATCACTCTGCTAATAGGGGAGCAGCACATTGAGAAATTAAGAGAATGATCTTGGCACCAAACTGGATTTCAATCCGTGCTTTGTCACCTCCTGTGTATACCTGTGACCCTCATCTGTACTGACCTCACGGGGGATTTTGTGAGGATTAAATGAGCTACTACTTGTGAAGTGCTCTGAACATAACTTGGCACACAGCAAGCTCTCCAGGAATGCTCGCTGAATCAACACCGTGCTCTGTTGTAAGAGTCGCGCAAACACACCGAACTCTGGCAGGGTAACGAAGGAAGATTACTTATGCCCAGAAGTAGATTTGAGCTGGGCTTTCAAGAGCAGATGGATTAGTGACAACAACTTGTCCCAGGGCTCGAGGGTGTTACAGCTATGAAGGTAGGTGTCAGCCTGGGGCCTGACTTCTCACCACTTCCATGGTACCGCCTTGGCCCAAGCCACTATTGTCTGTCACCTGGATTAGTGCACACAGACGTAACGCTAGGGCTTTATGGAAATCCCACAGCACCTAACTGTAGTAAATGCTTTCATTATCCCCATTTTACAGAGGAGGAAACTGAGGCTCAGAGGCCAAGGCTGTTGAAAAGGCAAGAGAAGGAGACTCTGAGGGAGGGAGACAAGACACAGGGGAGGTAGGCAGGGGGAGCTGAGTGTTCAAAGAGGCGAATATATGCAGAAGGAGCCAGCAGAGAAAGGAAGGCCCAAGACTGAATGACAATGGTTTAGAGGAAACCTCTGGCCTCTAGTTCCCCACAAACCTCACCACTTCCTTTTGCCTAAGCCTGCCCAAGAGAGAATGAATGTCACCTGTCACTCTGGGCAAATGCATTTACAGGCCCTGGGGTTCACGCCTTTCCAGTTGAGCCTGGGCTTAAGGGTGTGTGTGGTGAGAAACAATGAGCAGTGAAGCAGGCAGGGGCTCCGTCATGGGGGCAGCAGGGGAATGGAGGAGGGGGCAGAAGTGTCACATTTACATTTTAGGACTGTCCCTTGGACTGGGAGATGGAGAAAGCGGTGGACTGGAGGCAGAGAGGGTGACTCAGGGCCAGGCCCATCTGCTTACATGTGGTTTGGGGAATCCCTGCCAGGCCCATGGAAAGGGCTGCCAGTGACAGAGGCCACCACACTCGATGGGCCGTGCACAGGAGGAGAGGGTATGGGCAGGGAGGGGTGAGGAGGGGTCTAGGCCTTGCGCTTGGGACAGGGGCAGAAGGATGAGAAGGCTCTGGATGAGAAGCAAGTGAAAGCAGGACAGGGGAATGCCCGCTCATCTCTAGCTGGGAGATGGGAATGGATTTGTGGGGCTGGGGCTCAAGACAGGTCCAGGCTGGACTGTCCACTGGCATTTGATTAATGCTCCTGGCCAGGAAATGAGCAGAGGGGAAGGCAAGGGGAAGCTGCAACATCAAAGGGGCAGACATACCAGCCCGCAGGGAATGAGAAGGCATAGTCAGAGGCAGAATGTTGCCAGTCTCGCACAACACCTGCTCCAAAGCTGAGAACTGAGCTCCTCAGCTTCAGCTTCTCCTCCAAACACTTCCCAAGGTTTCCAAAATCAGGGGCCATGGGCTCTCCCTCCGTCCTGTAGGCCTGGGCAACAACGGGGAAGAGGCAAAGCAGCCGCCCCAGTGCACCGGCACTGCCACCAGGAGGCAGCCGTGCGCAGGGCGAGGCACTGGGTTTGACTCCGAGTTGCGGCTCCGGACCTGGGAGACTGGGTGGGCCTGCTTCCACGTCGATTAACCCAGAACAACACAACCACCTAAGGAGGCTGACCCAAGACCAAATGAAAGCCGGTGTCCTCACAGAAGTGAGGGCTCCCCTCCACTTGCTCGGACTAAACAAGCAACTGCTGACATTTCTTGAGCATCCGCTATATACGTCCATTAGGCATTGCCTCTGTGCATCGCATGCCTGAACTCATCATGAAGCTGTAACTCACAACAATTTTACGAAACGGGCTGCTATTGTCTCCAGTTCACAAACAAGGAAACTGGGGGATAAAGATGTTTAATAGACTGGCACGCTACACAATGTGTAAGATGGCATCAGGATCCAAACCTCCAAACCTTGGCAGGCTCCCAACCCTCCACCCCGCCCTGCTCTGCCCTCCTGGAGATAATCTCGCGCTTAGGTTAGTTTAAGGTGGTTCTATCATTTGCACCCAGAAAAGACTTTAGTGGCCCATCTAATGTTTTCTCAGCTCCATCACTTTTTGAAAACCCCCTCCAAGCCTCCTTCCTGCGGAGAACAGGACAAAGCAGGGCAGGCCCAGAGCAGGAGGAGTAAGGAGAGCTTGAGAAGGTGGGGAACAGCGGGTGGAAACGGAGGGAGGAGGGCAAAGTGGCGTTTCTGCGAGGTTTCAGCAAAGGAGAAACAGCCGCCCCTCGGGCCCTTTGTGAGACCTGCGGTGAAAGGGGGAGGGGAGCTCCTGACAATAGGCCTTACATTTTGCACGGCAGTGCTCCCTGCTGGTCTCCTCTGAAGATTTCTTCTTAAAAGTGCTGTTGCCCAGCAGCCCTTGCGTGCAACCACACGCCACTCCCAAGCCACAGCTGATTGGTCCAGAACTGGCAGAGCGCAGCCAATCAGCCCTTTCCCTGGAATCCTGACTCCAGTAAATCGGGAGGGAAAGAGGGAGAGAAGGGTGGGTCTGGGGAGGCAGGGGCGGGGAGGTCTGCACTGTTTGTCTGCAGTTCTAGTCCCTCTTTCAAGCTTGGCTGCCTTAGGCCCTACGAGACCCCTCGGTATCAGCATAAATTCTGTCCCTAGCTTGAGGCAGCCAGAGCAGTCTTCCGGCAGCAGTGCCCTAACCCACACAGGAGGCTGGAAGGCAGTTTGTGGAATCAATTCTGTTACCCGTGGAAAAGGAAGGTGAAGCAGGAGAGGGGCTGGTGCATCAGGGGTGACTGGGCATCGCAGGGCAGGGTGTGGGTCAGGTTGGGACAGCAGCCTCTCGGGCCTGCCCAGTACTGGAGTCCCTGGATTAGAATCTATCTGAGGGGCTCTGGAGGGCCTGTCAGGAATAATGCTCAAAGCAGACCTGCACTCCCCCCAGGAGGGGTACAAGCGCTAGGACCCTGCCCCATCTCTCAACTGTCCAATAGCCCCACTCGCCTGACACCCTCACTTCCCTAGGCACCTTTGCATGCTACCCGGGCAACCAAGCATAGCCCTGCACTGCTGTATGCCCAAAGGCTCCCTCACTCCTTCATAAATTCATTCACTCATCAAATACTGTGCTGGAGACTTCGTGCTGGGTTTTCTGTTTACTCCCTCCCCACTGAGCTCTGAGCTCCACAGATGGCATCACCCAGCCCTCTTGCCCATGGCTCCCAGTTGGGTTAAGCTAATGGGAACAACTGTGAGAGGGATCAGAGGGCAGGAGGAGAGAAAGGTCAAGGGATTTACTTTTTTCATTCCCTCCCTGCTCCAGCTTGTGTGGCAGCCAGCTGCTAAGACAGCCCTCATGACCCTGGGCTCCTCCTCCTTGTAGTTTCCTTGCACACTGTCGCAGGCTGGATCAACAACTGTGGCAGCAGTGGTGGTGTATCACTTCTGATGCTAGTTCATAGAAGATATGTGGCTTCTGCCTTGCTTTCTCTTGGACCGCCTGCTCTGGGTGGAGCCAGCCACTGTGATGTGGGACACTCAGGCAGTCCTATAGAGAGGCCTCCGTGGCAAGGAACTGAGGCCTCCTGCTCACAACCATGAGATGTACCATTCAGGGAAGTGGGCCTGCCAACCTCTGTCAAGCCTTCAGGTATTTAGCCTTGGCCACTGTCTCGAGATGCTAAGCTAGAACTACCTGGCTAAGCGGCTGCAGAGTCCTTGACCTACAGAGACTGAACAGCAACAGAAAACACAACAGGATTCTGGGGGAGGCATGCTCAGCCCAGCTTCAGCCTCAGCACAGCTGCTGCCCGCCTCTCCTCCCACAGCAACGACTTCCTGCTGTTAGTCCCTGGGGCCTCAGTGTCCCCTGTTCATTTTGTTTATCCCGCCACAACCCTTAACAAATGCTCTGAAAAATTCACAATGGAAAGGGTCTCCTGCTTCCTGCCAGGGCTCTGCTTGCTGCAGGATGTAACCGTGAATGGGACAGATGCTACCTCTTGCCCCTGTGCAGTTTATTTTCTAGTGGGGAAAGCAGACAATATGCTAGTTAACAAGTAAAGAAGCAAGATAATTTGGGAGGCTGGTGAGTGAAATGAAGAAAAAAGCAGAGCGTGAGAGAAAGAGGCTGACTGGGAGGCCAGCGTGAGGCAGGCTCATCAAAGGTCTCTGGGAGGCGACTGCCGGGCTGAGTCTGGAGAGGAACCTCAGACAGAGGGGGCAGGTGTGGTCAGGGTGGCAGCATCTGGATGCCCCAGGAACAGAGAAGGAGCCTGTGTGGCTGGAGCAGTCAGCAGGGTGGAGAGTGGGAGAGAGGAGACAGGAGATTCTGGCAGGGCCAGGCAAGGAGTCTGGGTTTTATTTAAATGACAACACAAGGCTGCGTGTAAGGTTTCCAGCAGGTATGTATGTGACCCAATTTACCTCTGCAGATGGCTCCCTGGCTGCTCTGAGAGCACACGGGGGCGGCCCAGGGTCCAGCTGGAGGCTATTGCAGTAGCCCTGGGGAGGGGGACGTGCTGGGATGGGTCACGTCCCTGGGCCTCTGGCAGAGCTACCTCTGCTGTGGCTGCTTTGGAACTCTGGCTCCAAGGCCAGCTTGGTCATTTCCAAGCCTCTGAGCCCACAGGGGCCAGGGCCCAGGGCCATGTCTTACATTTCTTACTTGCCACCACATCCCACAACTAAACCTGCTTGGCACCTGGTCGGTGCTCACTGATCAGTTACACCTCAACTTCTGTGCACGGGGTGCTTAGCTGTGCCAGGCACGGGCCAACGCTTCTTGAGCACCATCTCCCTGAACTCTCCAAACAGCCCTGCAGGAGGGAGCTTCCCACCCACCTTAGTTGAGAAGAATGAGGTTCGGCAAATTACGTGACCTGAGAAAGGTTGCACCCATGCAATGGATTGAATGTTTATGCCCCCCCCCCCCAATTCATATGTTGAACCCAAATTTCAACGTGATGGTGTTTGGAGGTAGGTCTTTGGGAGTCATTAGGATAAACTGAGGTCATGAGGGTTATAAGAGGCCAGAGAATTAGCTCCCTTTCTTCCTTGTGTGAGAACACAGCGGGAAGGCAGCTGTCTGCAAACCAGGAGGAGGATTCCCACTCAGAACCTGGCCATGCTGACACCTTGATCTTGGACTTCCAGCTTCCAGAACTGAGAAATAAATTTCTGTTCCTTAAAAGCCACTCAGTCAATGGTAATTTGTTACAACAGCCTGAGCTAAGACAACCCAGGTAAAGCCCCTCTTGTCCCCATCCAGATGAAGGGACAGATTGCAATGCAGGACCCTTGGCCTCCTGTCTTTGCCGTTGGCCCAGTCCTATCTCCTGGGGTCTGACTTTAGCCATTAGCCACCTGTAGCCCTTCCTGTGTGGAGGGAGGCACGTGCTCAGCTGCCCCTACACAGGGCCTGCCCCACCCCCAGGCTGGCGGTAGCCCTACGGGCCCCAGCTGAGCCCTGAGAGCAGAGACCCAGCTCCTGAACACTGGGGCCCGCTCCCTGCCACGGTTCTCACCTGCGCATGGCCGTTCTCAGATCACTTCATTCCCAAGCTCCATCTTCCTCAACTCTAAAATGGGCATGAAGGGCACTTCTCTCCTGCTAGCTGCTCTGAGCGCCCCAGTAGAGCCGGGCCCCTTCCTTACCCGTGGGTAACTACATCCGTGCTTAGAAAAGGCAGGGGTCTGACACCTGCACGGCCTCCCACAGGCCCGGTCTCCTCCACTTCCCCAGGCTGAGCCGGGTATAACCCCCAGGAGCAGAGAGGGTAGTCCAGCCTGAGCTGGCTCCCCGTGGCTCCTGGCGCCAGCTCCTCTTCCTTAGGTTCCCAGGCCATCAAACCTCACTGCCAGCCTTTTCTTACCTGTGCATATTTCAGCCCAGCATCCTGCCTTCCTCTGCATCCTGTCACCAACCCAGCCCCCACACTGGCCCCCAACCTATTCCCAGCCCTCCACAGTTGCCCCAGCCTCTGAGTCTTGGCATCAGACAGCCCTAGAGGACAGGGAGGAGCCCCGGACAAAGCCCCAGGCGGAGGGTCAGCCCAAGGCAAGGTTCTAGGCCTCTGGTGACCGTGTTCAAGTCTGCACCCGGGCCACTTGACAGTGGCTTTGGAACCACCACCTCACTCTCATCTCGGATCCTCCTCTGCAGGGGGGCGGGGGGTGTCCCTCCAGCACTCAGACCTGGTCTGGCTCCCTGCCTGCCACAGCTCCTGGAGGAAGCACTTCTTTTGGAAGCTGCTGTAAATCGAGGGATGGAAGAGAAGGAACCAAAACAACATAGAGAAATGCCCAAACATGGAGCTGCCTCAGCCGGGCCCTCCCCTTTCCCGCCAGCGTCTATGTGGGCAGGTCTGGGTAAGCCAGCCTGGTGCCCAGCAAGGCCCGTGGCCCAGCAGCCAGGCAGAGGGCAAACCCTCCCACCCAGAAGGGACAGAGCAGTGCCTGCAAAGCCTGGAGAACCCTGGAGCTTCCCCTGCTCAACTCCCAAAGCCAGCAGGAGGTGGACGTGGGTCAACTGCAGGGTGGGGGGAGGGGGAGTGTGTAAAATGACAGCCTCAGAGACAAGACAACTGGGGATGGTGGGAACTGAAGCAAACTGGAGAGCGCCATGAAGGGCCACTGCTGGACTTACATGGCACCTTTGCGCAAACAAGAGAAATCAGTCTTGCACCAGTGCCCATGGCTTGGTGGGCAGAGAGAGGGAGGGATCAGAGCTGTCTCCGGTCTCCCCTAACCCTGCCGCCTCTGTGTCTGCACATCTTTGTGCAGGGCACAACCCACACAGCTGTACCCAATGGCCCTGGCGCCACATAGCAGTGGTGGCCCCTCAGCTCCCGTCCTGTAGAAATGAAGGCTTCCGGTTGCTGGAGCTCCCCATTTTTCAAGGGCAACTGAATGTAGGGATTGTATGAAATAGTCTAATTTTGAAATGTTGGCAATAAATATAGATTTAAAACACTCATGGGCCAAACAAAACCTGTCCTGAGGGTGCCAGTGTGGAGCCTCTGCCACGGATGCTGGGCCAGGGGGACAGACGGGCACCTCAGGCTTACCCTTCTGGTGCCCACAGTGGGGCCTGCCTCCCTGGGTCTGGACATTGAGCTGCTCTGCCCAGAAAGGCGCCTGCCTCACCCCCCGGATCTGGCTAACTTAGACCACGCCACCCTACCGGCTTGGGGCAGTGGATGTAGCGAGCCAGGCTGATGATGAGGTCATGCGTGATGGGGTCCACCAGGTTCCGGAAGCTGGCATAGCGGTACAGAACGTCGTCCAGAGAGGTAGACTCCATGCCCAGGTCCTGTAAGAATGAGGGGGCCCAGAGGTCAGGGTGGTCCTGCCCTACCCTGGAGCTCAGCTGTCCCCAGAGCAGAGCCCTGGCAAGGGAGGAAGGGAGGAGACCACCTCCAAGAGGGTTCCAAACCTTCAGGAAGCATCTGCAGAGCTCCTTTCCCCACCCCCGCCCTGCTGGGAACCAGGCAAGTCCTGCAGAGCTTGCCTGCCTAATTCACATCCCTCTCCCAAGACACTCTTGGCTACCACCTCTCAGGTTCCCCAGGACAAAGCCAAGGGTTGCTGGCCAGGTGGTCAGGTGGTCAAGAATGACTACAATTAGCCCTGGCTGGCATAGCTCAGTGGATTGAGCGCGGGCTGGGAACCAGAGGGTCCTGGTTCGATTCCCAGTCAGGGCACATGCCTGGGTTGCGGGCCAGGTCCCCATGTGGACCATGTGAGAGGCAACCATACATTGCTGTTTCTCTCCCTCTCTTTCTCCCTCCCTTCCCCTCTCTCTAAAAATAAAAAAAAATTAAAAAAAAAAGAATGACTACAATTAATACTGCTGTACAGTACATTTGAAAGTTAGTAAGGGAGTAGGTCCTTGTTAAAAAAAAAGAGAGAGAGAAACAACAGGCCAAAATGGAGTCACTTTCACTAAGGTACAACAGCGAACAAAACCTTAATAACTAACCTAACTGCAGTTCCAGCTTCTCCCAGGAGTGGAGTTTTAAACCACTCAGTCTGGAATTTTCCATCAGCACTAGTGAGGTGACCTCTGCCTTTCCCTAAGGAAAGGAAAACTTACTTGAAATAATTCACTGTTTAAATTTTTTTTCAATTATTATTTATTGATTGATTTTAGAGAGACAAAGAGAGGGGGAGAGAGAGAGAAATACCAATTTGTTGTTCCACTTTTTGATGCATTCATTGGTTGATTCCTGTATGTGTCCTGATTGGGGATCGAACCCATGACCTCGGCGTATCAGGATGACATTCCAACTAACTGACCTAGCCAACCATGGCTAATTCATTCTTAAAAAGGAAAAAAAAAAATTTTTATTTATTTATTTTGAGAGAGAGGGGAAGGGAGGGAAAAGAGAGGGAGAGAAACATTGATTGGTTGCCTCTCATACGTATCCTGACTGGGGACCAAACCTGCAACCCAGGCCTGTGCCCTGACCTGGAATAACACCAGCAACTCTTTCAACTTCTTGGGGCTTCCCTTTCTGCTGATAAAAACCTTCCATCGTGACTCATTGATGCACCTTTCTGTCAACTAAATGGGATGCTGCCGCACTCATGAATCACTTAATAAAATTTACTCAGTTGAAATTTGTTCTTTAACATCTTAAAAAGTTCTCATCACAAGCAAAAAACATGTTTTCCCCCTTTTCCCAGCTCTATGAGGTGAGGGATGCTAACTAAGTTTACTGTGGGAATCATTTACAACGCGAGCAATCCCAGTCATTACGCTGTACCTCACATCTCAATAACACTGACAAAAAATCACAGGCAATAAACATGTTAGAAAAATGAAGTTCAGGAATGGTGGGGTCTTGGGCCTGTTTTGAAGGACTGCTCTGACTTTTCGACCCCTGGGAAGGGGGCGCTGGGGAGGAGGCAGGCTGGGGGGCAGAAGTGCTGTTCTGTGGCTTGGCACTGGACATTTCTAAGCAGAGAAAGAAAGGCTCTGTGCTGATGGATCTGCCTCTTTGAGCCTCGCTGAGACAAGCAAGTTCTAGCCAGGTCCTGCCCGTGAAGGTCAGGGGCACTCTCCTCCTTCCTCTTTGTTAGAAAGGGATGGGACACCAGAGGCCAGTCTAGGGGGCTCTGTTCTCCATTCAGCAGGAATAACCTCAGAGGAAGCTGCCTTGCCCTGCGCCACGTTCTCTGGCTGCTGAAATAATTTACTGGCAACCCTGATCCCCGTGCACGGATGCAGGCGGAGGGAGGTTCAGCTTGCCTGCTGCTGTGGTCTAAGAGCTGAGGGCCAAGTGCAGCACTGCCTTGTACCTCTGCCTCTGTGCCGTTCAATCCCTCAGTCAGGCTGCATCCTGGGCCAGCTCCCTAATGGCAGGGAGCCTCTGAGTTTTCTCATCAGTAGAATGGGGACAGTGATCCAGCATAACAAGTACGCGAGGGAAATAAAACCAAGTAACACATGTGCAGCCTCCCACAGGGAAGAGAAT
Source organism: Micronycteris hirsuta (assembly GCA_004026765.1). Lineage (NCBI taxonomy): Eukaryota > Metazoa > Chordata > Mammalia > Chiroptera > Phyllostomidae > Micronycteris > Micronycteris hirsuta. The sequence goes on from PVJI01009619.1 coordinate 60,017, forward strand.
TACTAATGGAGCCCCCCTTCCTTTCCCTCCCCACTTTCCCTTGGTAAGCCCCCCTCCCATCATGCAGTGCTTCTGAACCTCTTTTGGACCACAGACCCACATGGGAATGTCGCTGGCTGTGACCCATCTCTCAGGGCAGGGCAGGGCAGGGAGCTCATTGCACACGGTCCACCCAGGCCTCCCAGTCAGCCAGGGAGGCGGAGCCTCACGACCTCAGGACACAAACTATTACCCAGAAATGTGCAGAACATCGGACCCACCCTCTCTGGGGCAGGAGGAGGCTGGGAATGTGGGGAGGGGAAGGCCAAGGGCTTGTGTTCTTGGGCGGAGGACAGGCCCATGTGCATAGGCCAGACTGCCCTTCTCTGGGGCGGGGAAGGGGGCGTGGAGGGCAGAGTCTGGGGTGGAAACGGAGGGATGGCTGTTCTCATGGTCAGCGGCTAGGTTTGTGGCCCCGGGAGCTGGACAGAAGACGGGTGTATCTTTCCTTTCCCGCCTGTCGTGCAGGCTGGGCACCCTGTTCCGGGTGGGAGACTTGGCATCAGCCTCTGTGCTTTTGCGCTCTGCCTGTGACCCCTCTCCTTGGCGTGCACCCCTGCCCAGGATATGCGCCCGGAGGCCCCCTTTCACAGCCATCCCCGCTCCCTGTCTCTGAATGTCCCTGGGAGGAAGCACTGAGTTCTAGGCTCTACCCAGCCCTCAAGTCCTCCTCTGTGATATGGGCACAGTTACCAAACTGTGTCCCAAGGTCTGGTGACGAGAGGTCAGAGGAGTCTGCAAGGCTACAGGCGGCCCGGCTCTCAGCAGAGCAACTCCGCTGGCTGCCCCTCCCTGTACACACACACACACACACACACACACACACACACACACACATACACACACTCGTTCTGTAGCCAAAGGAAAGTGTGAGAGCCCTGGACCGGAGCACTGTTGGGTCTACTGGGTTCCTACCAGCACTGCCCCATCTTCCCATTTGCCCTCCGTTCCAGGCCAGTGGAGGTGGTCTCACCCTGGAAGGACAGAGAGGACCCTAGCTGCTAACCCAGGAGGCTGAGGCAGTTCTGGGAAGGTGCGAAATGTCCTACCCCACGGGCCCCTGATTCCTTGTCCCCCCACCACACTGGGTGACCAGCTGCTGACAGTGGCTCTACCTCTCCAGGCTGTTGCCACCTGGGTTCATGTAGTCCTTGCTTGGGAAAGAGCAGGGGTTGGGAAGGTAGGAAGGACACGGGGAGGAGGGTCTCCCCAGGAAGGCAGAGGTGGCCCTGCTCACTGTGTGACTGTGAGTCATTGCCACCTCCCTCCCAGTGCATTCCAGCTGGGGTGGGGCTCCCAGAGGTCCCAGGGCTCCGGGTTACAAGAAGCTGCAACAGGGAAAATGGGATGGGACCGGACAAAGCCCGCTGCACATTTTATTGCTTTATTTCTTTACTTTGACCCTGACGTAGGCCCACTGAATGCTCCTGCTGCTTTAAGATGCTCCGTGTGTTCTGAAGACCTTGGGCTTCTCCCTGTCCTTTCCATGCACTGCCCCCACCCGCCACCCCCAGGCCAGTTCACGGGGATGACTGTGTCACAACTTCGCACTGATGGCCTCACTGATGCTACCCAACAGGGGCTTCCAAAGTCCCGCTCCATCCACGGGAGGGGTACCCAACTGCGTGCCCAGGCATGGAGCGTGCAAGAATCAAATCCTCACGTGGCTCCTCCACACCACCCTACAAACAGCCTTGGCCTTGGAGGGGCTGGTCTGCTTCGTAAACACCAGGCAGCAATGAAAACACTAGCTTCCTCATGACGGGTCTGAACGGTACCACCTCTAGGAACTGTGCGTCTGGATGGTTCCTCAGCAGAAACCTGGGTACATAAGCAGGTGTGCCTGAGTCACCACTTGGCTTGGACCAAGGGCCACTGGCATGGGACCAAGGGGGCCAATGGTCAGCATGGCCAGCACATGTCCTCTCACAGGAGTGGAGCTTAAAGAACCAGTTTCGGGCACTTGTTCCAAGGACAAGTGGAGATTCACACAGGAAGGTTAGAACAGCATTTCTCAAAGTGGGGAAGGGGCCCTTGAGACCCTTTCAGGGGCTCTGCAAAGTCCTCTTTCCAATGACATATCAGAGCCATGTTATATCACCTTTACAAACTTCAATCAAAACAACTTGTTGCAAGAGACCAAAGCAGAAGTGGCAGGTGAGAGAAACCGCAGCTTTCTCCTTTAAGCCACACATTAAAGAGACCCGCAAAACCATGAAACAATGCCCCTCTTTTCACTAAGTTTTTATCTAGTTATTTGTGTAAAACATTCTTTCAGACAAGCTTATTAATTTTAAATGAATAAATAAATCTTTAAAATATATTTGTGTTGATTTCTAATACAGTAAATAGCACTCACTAGATAGAGCCCACATACAGATGCACTTTTTAGGTCCTCGATAACGTCAGAGTATAAAGGTTCCCAGAAAAACTAAAACCAGAACTGCCATACAATCTGGCAATTCCACTCTGGGAGCGTGTCCAGAGGAAGTGAGAGGCTATGGGAGAGACATCTGCACTCCCATGTGCATGGCAGCATTATTCTAACAGCTAAGATACAGAAACCGCCTACGTGTCCATCAGTGGGTGAAGGGAAAAAGAAGGTGCGGTCTGTATGCGTATCAGGAGCACTACTCGGCCATGAGAAAGGACATCCTGCCACTGCAACGACATGGTTGGACCTCGAGGGAATTATGTTAAGAGAGAGAAGTCAGACAGAGAAAGACCGGAGGATTCTTATAGTACATAATATCTCTAAAGTGTATCCCAAGGTCTGGCGATGAGAACCAAACTCAAAAAAGGAGTGTCACCAGGGCCTGGGGGCGCGGCTGCGGTATTGCTTCAGGGCACATACTTGGAAGAAGAAGGTAAACCCTGGAGACCTACCACGGCACAGCGACTGTGGACAGCAACACTGTACTCCCCGTGCTGGGAGACTGCCTCTGGGCAGACAGTGACTCTGTGGCGTGACGGCGACCGAACTGCAGCACACCTTGAACTTACACAGTGTTACGTGTCAATTATACTTCAGTTTAAAACAAGTATAAATTCAGGTTATATAGGCCACTCCTTTAAAAATAATTTTTGGCGCCCGGCTGGTTTAGCTCAGTGGATTGAGCGCGGGCTGGGAACCAGAGGGTCCCGGTTCGATTCCTGGTCGGGGCACATGCCTGGGCTGCGGGCCGGGTCCCCAGTGGGGGCCATGTGGGAGGCAACCATACATTGCTCTTTCTCTCTCCCTTCTCCTCTCTCTGAAAATAAATAAAAAAATCTTTAAAAAAAAATAATAATTTTTGGCAAATTCCATGTTAATGCCCAATCGTAACTGTATGTTATGCATTCAGGTGTCTCTGGTATGTAAACATTAAATAATTGCTCTTTTTGTCCTTATAAATCCCAAACTGTGAACACCTACCCAGAATTCTGATGTAGCAGAACCTATATTAACATAAATATAACCTGGTTTTTGTATCGTACTGACATTCCAAGTGTATCCTGTTTTATTATAATCACTGTACACTGTGTACAGTGAGAGAGAGTGTGGTCTTCCAGGACCACATTATTATAATCTTTGTCTGATAGTAGAGTTTTTTCTTCATAATGACAAAGCAGTGCTTACTTACTATGACATCATGGTGAGTGGGTAAATCCCCTGTGACAGTATAAAGAAAGGGACTGCTTTCTGAAAAGACTGTAGATTTTCATTCTGAATTTTAAGTGGTAACTTTGGAACTCATGCCAACCTATGGCCTCAAATATCTAATTTTTTTTTTTTTACATTTTTTAAAAAATTTTATTTATTGAGACTTCCGCCAAGATGGCGGCATAGGTGGATGCACTCGCTGCCCGCACATCCAGAGTGTCTAAACAACGAACGCAGTAGCGAAAAATTAAACAACCAGAACGGACAGAATCCAACTGAAGGGAAGTCCGACACCCAGGAGGTAGGAGAAGACGAACATCCGGGCCGGTAAGCGGGGCAGTACCGGGCGGAGGAGCAGAGTGAGCAGCAGCTCTCACGGAGGGACTCACGCCGCCAGTGCCTGAACAGGGCGCGACCCCCAAACAACAGGTGAATCCCGCAAGCCGGCGACGCTGCCGGAGAGAGGCCAGGGCTGAGCCAACAGAACCCAGTCTGGCAGAAAAGGCGGTGGGGAACTGGGGAGCAGAGGAGTGACGGGAGCCCGCGGTGATCGGAGGCCGCCATTGCTTCCTCCCAGGCCCCGCCCACAGAGGCAACGTCATCCAAAAAGCGACCCAGGTTGCAGGCACCTGCCAGCTGACAAGTGCACCGAGATAAAAAGAATGAAAATGGCCAAAATGAAAGATCAGAACAAATTACAACTAACGGATGACGACATAGTCAACCTATCAGATGCGCAATTTAAAATGCTTGTAATCAAATTGTTAACAAAACTGGAAGATAGGTGGATGCAAATAGTTGAAC